>CABFPE010000236.1:485382-499528 GCA_900660155.1 Hofstenia miamia | reverse complement strand
GCCAGAACCGCCAGAACACCAAGAAATGTGGAATCAATGGGGCATCAATGTGGTTTCAACAAGATGGGGCCACCGCTCATACAGCGAGAACGTCCATGTCTGCTGTTCGAGCTGCATTCCCTAATCATGTCATTTCACGCTTTGGAGATGTCTCATGGCCGCCGCGCTCACCCGATCTTTCCATATGCGATTTTTATCTGTGGGGATATTTGAAATCACGCGTTTATGCTGCGAAACCCCGTACACTTGGAGAAATTGAAAACTGCGATACGTGAAAATATCCAGGAAATAGGTGAAGAAACTTTAGTGAAAGTGGAAACCAACTTTAGAAAGCGACTGCAAATTTGTGCTCGTGAAAATGGACAACATTTGTCTGACATAATTTTTCAATCTTAAATATTCCATAATAGCATAGTTTAATGAATGCTTTTATGTATGATAATAAAATTTTTTTAAAATATTTGCAGAGTTTTGTCTTCTTTAAAAACATCCGTTTCCCGTGACTCACTCTGTATATATATATATATACAGTGGAGGCCGCTGGTTTAGAATCAACAAGTTAGTATCGGGGCGATGTGAACTTTGGATTATGCCTTCTGGCACAACTATTAATGCAGCTATTTATTTATCCATATTAAAGGAGAAGCCTCCAATATTCATGGCGGTGAGTAATTGTTCCGTATTTCAACAGGATTCAGCTCCCTGCCACACCACTAGAATTGTGAAGCAATGGTTGTTGACAAATGACATCACATTGTTGGAACCCTGGCCAGGGTCTTCCCCAGACCTCAACCCAATTGAGCATTGCTGGACAATGGTCAAACGACAGGTTAGAAAATTACATCCAACAGCCGAAATGGATTTGATCTCAAAATTGAAACAAGTTTGGGTAAAGGAAATTACACTTGACTTTTGTCGAACATTGGTTGAATCCATGCTGAGCCGCATCAACGAAGTTTTATTGGAGAAAGATGGACCAACACAATACTAACTTGTTGAAGTATTGTTTTCTATGTTACTTAATGTATATGTATATTGTAATTGAATTAGATATGCATATTACTGATTAAAAATGTTTTAAATATGAATGAGCTGTTTTTCAATAATTTTGGGGTGATTCTAATCCAGTGGAAACCACTATATATATAGGTTGGTTATAAAGTAGCGCAGTTTTAGGATATCAAGCAATTTTCTTATAAAAATGCAAAATGTTTAGGTTTCACAAAATTTCAGAAAAATATATCAGTGTTCAATATGTAGCCCATTGCGATTGATAACTGAAGAACATCTATCAAGTAATGATTCTACTGACCGTTGAAGCAATTCTACGGAAAGATTTTTGATTTCTTCAGAGATAAATTGTTTCAACGGACATAATGATTTTGATTTTCTTTTATATACTTGGAATTTTAAATATCCCCATAAAAAATAAGCGTACGGATTTAGATCTGGTGATCTTGCTGGCCCTTTTCGATCAAATCCTAAACCATCCTGCATAAAAGTAATGTTTGATTAATTTTCGGCTATTGTGGCAATATTATTTTGAAGAATTTTTAGATAAGAATCTTTGTTTCCCATTCCTGGGGAATCAAAAAAAGTGGATCAAGAATAAAATGAGAAGAAAATAAGCACCAAACTGTTACTTTTTCAGAATGAAGAGGAACTTCATTTGTGAGATGTGGATTGTCTACGGATCACTGTATACAGTGACGACTGGAAACGTGACCATTGAGATAAAAATGGTCCTCATCAGTCCAGAAGATGTTCAAGAAGAAATCCGTATCTTGATCAATGAGCCACTCTGAGAATGCTAGTTGCCGACTTGAATCTCCATCTTGCAGTGTCTGTACATTTTTCATTTTGTACGGCTTGTTCTTCAGTCTCGTTAAAATAATTTTTTTACTGTGGAGTAAGAAACGGCTGTTGCTTTAAAAATAATTCAGTTTTCCAATTTGAATGGCAACATTAACTTTTTCACAACATCATCTGAAACGCTAAGCCTGCCAGATTTCGGAAGATCCAATACACTTCCAGTTGATTCGAATTTTGTGATTAGTCGAGAAATGGTTGTTGCAGAAAATGGATCGATGGCCGTTTTGAATGCACTAAAAGTTTGGGCTGCCGATCGATAATTTTCATAATACAGGTACGATAAACACAAGAGTTTGCATTGTAAGATTCATACAAACTAAAATGATATTTATAGAAATGAACTACAAACACGAAACCTTATACGTATATATATGATTTGCGAAAAAAATATATATACACAGTGATGTACATTTATATCTATCGGTTTAAACCCGGTTTAAACCGCGGTTTAAACCGCGAGTGATTTAATTGTGATTGGTTTAAACCTCATGCGGTTTAAACCGCGGATGAAATACAAAGTGCGGTTTAAACCGAATCCGAATCAAATATGCTCACATATGCGTACTATGTAACTTTATTTGTTACCGCCCAAATTTCTACAGCGCGAATCACTACCAAATCGGTCAACAATTTCGTTTTCCCTCATATTTACACGAAGCACTTAAAATTATGCGCATTTTCACGAGAGTTGAGACACTTCAAAAAACGCGCACTTTGACTTTAGAGCAATTTTCCCGCGGTTTTCGAACTTCATTGCATACAGAAAATGCCTTGTCGGAAGTCGTTCGAGCGTCAACGAATTGAACGTCATTTTCAATTTATTGCATCAAAGTCATGTTATAAATGCAATATTTGTGATAAAATTCTGGAAGGTGTTACTAACAGAAACTTTTTGTCAAATGGGACTAGACACCTTGCTGCTTATCACAAAAATTTATCTGGAATGGACAACAGACAGCTACGTATTTCTCATTCTATGTCGAGTGTTTCTAAGAAAGATCTTCTGAAAGAACAAGTTGCAATAACTTTTGGCAAAACGCTTTTACCTGCAAACATTTTTCGACAAGAGGAATGTGTGAACTTTCTCAATGCCCTTATCAATTTTGGCAGTGTTCCGGATTATCGGACTATTGAGAAAGAACTTTCGAAACTTGCAGACAAACAACTCGAACAGCTAAAAACTTGGGAGTTCTTTAGCATTCAAATAGACCATTGGACAAATGTTTCATCACAGGCATGTATGGTTTTATCTGCATCAAATATCAACTCCAACTGGAAGCACAAATGCGAGATTGTAGACTTCAAAGTAGTTAATGATATAAAAGCGACCACAACAGCTCGAAAGGTTATTCGGTCTCTAGCCTATGTTGGAATGGAAGCTAAAAACTGTATCGGGTGGCAGAGCGATAACTGCAACGGAATGATTGCTGCCTGCAGGGTTTTTCAAACACAAGTAAATGAAGAAGCGAACTCTGAAATATTTGAACTGGAAGATACTGAAACAGGAGGAGAGGAGATTGAACAGACATCAATGGCCACTTTAGGGGAGTTCATCGGCTGTGGTGCGCATCGGATCAATTTAATTATTCTTGATTCAGTCATTGACGTTCTGTTTTTCAAGCAACTCAACGTGTATTGCAAAACATTTGGTGGACCCAAGCTTTCTGTTACAAGATGGTATGGTCACTATCGGCAATGTGAATGGGCTCTCCGGCAAATCGAAGCTTTTACAGATCGTGTATCATCAACCAACAACCTTACAACATACTCTGGCCTGGATGCCACACTGCTTAGGCAAATGTTCACCGTATTGGATCACATAACTAAGCTCGGGAAATTTTTTGAGAGTGAGAAGCCTCGAGCAGACAACATTGTGGCACAAGTCCAAAAACTGAAGGATTACTTTCTTGAAATTCTATCAATGGAACAGCTGAGAGATCAAGTGAAAGTGTTTTGTTCGCAGCTGGCAACTCGCATGGACGCTCCGAGGCGGTTCAAAGAATTTCCGTTAATTATTTTAGCTGCTGCCTTACTTAACCCGGAGAAAACTTCAAGAGACGTGTTGAGCTATGAGGAACGTGTGAAAGCAAAAAACTTTATTGAAGAGTTTCCTCTGCCGTCAATTGAAGAATCTGCAACCTCAGAAACAGAAGTATTTGACATTGAAGAGTGTGATAACATCAATCCTCTGGAGGCAGCGTTCAATCGGATTAACTCAAAGCGCCCACGAACTGATGCGTCTGATACTTGCATTCGGGGAGAATTTGAAAAGTTTTTACGTCTAGATGTGCAAGAAACAGCGTTTGATTTTTTTCGAACTCGGCAAGCAGAGTTCCCGAAACTTGCTGAAGTTGCGCGCAGAGTTCTCAGTATTTTGCCCTCTCCTGCAAACGCAGAGCGAGCGTTTTCCAAAGCCTCATTCTTAACACTGAACCGTCGAAACCGTCTTTCGATGGAAAAGGTCAAAAAACGTTTAGTTCTTTTCAATCATGATTGATATTTTATTGATAAAATTCATTAATAAATGATTTCTCCCGTTTTTTGTGTCTCTAAATTCTAAAGGCATCTCTCAGTTCACTCATGATCTGAAATCTAATCCGTGCCAAATTTAGCAAAAAAGTACCTCATCGGAGAGTTTAGGCTCTGTGCTACTTTATGTACATTTTTCAAGTTTGAAGTCGTTTTCAAAAAATCATTTTCAAAAAAGTTAAAGTGCAACGTTTTTGCACTTTAGCTGCACACAATCTAGACCCAACCCTGAACGAAAAAAGATTAGCCGAGCGGCTACAAAAAGATATAAAAAAGATATCAAAAATTATTCGCGGTTTAAACCAACGGGTTAAATACGACAGAAGAGGTTTAAACCGCGCAAAAGTGTTAAACAGCGGGGTCATGTACATCACTGTATATACATAAAGAAATCTTATGACATTGTATTATTCTTTGTTTTTGGGTATATCAACGCTTTTACTAGCAGAGAAATTTGAAGATCTACATTGGTTATTCTTTATTCTATTTATATTAAAACAATTTTTTAGCATACAAGAACTTCACATCAAGAAAAAGGAAGAAAGGTATGTAATAAATTTCTACATGATCAGGTAAATCAAAATTTTTTGTTAGTAATTATATAAATATCATTTTGTAGTAATCCATTTAACTTTGCATAATCATTTAAATATTTGCATCTATAAAGTCATACATTCATTCGAGGAAGGAGCTGATTGTGAAAAAATGTCTTACGAAAACCTGAAAAATGAAACCCTACCCACGACTGTTAAGGAATGGAATGCAAGCTAAAGGCACAAACGAGATTAACAAACCACTAAATATTAATAGCGCTAGAGGCAAAAAATATATACATATATATACATATATATACATATATATATACACATATATATATACATATATATACATATATATACATATACATACATATATATATATATATATATATACATATATATATACATACATATACATATATATATATATATATATATATATACATATACATATATATACATATACATATATATATACATATATATACATACATATACACATATATACACATATATATACATATATATACATACATATACACATATATCTACATATATATACATATACATATACATATATATATACATATACATATAGTTTCAATACAATACTTCAAAATGACAGATGTTGAAAACTACTGATCACATTCTAGTTGAATAAAGTTGATAAAAGTATGGAAGGTAAGATTGTTAAAATTTTCAGAAAATGAAAATCTAACCCGTTGAAACAAGTGAAAGCAATAGTATCCCATAAAAACATAAAATTCATCTAGAAATAACAAATGTTAACGACACGTGATACTTCTGATGAAATTATTAATACTAGAAATGTGTTGGCAAGCACACATCTGCTAAACGTCAAACATGCTATAAACGCATCTGCATACTGTTTGACATGGTCTTCGACGATGACAGACGAACTTACTACTTTGTGATACAAGAAACTTTATAATACGCCCGCGCAAAAACAATTTAAAATGTCAAACTACAATTTGAAAAACAAACTATTTTCTTCTGCAATACCACCATTTAATATATTGGCTCATAGATTAAGTCAGAAGAAGAGATGCAATCAGACATTAAAGTTGGCTCGTCTGAAATAGCACTTGTAATGGTATTGCACCATTAGCAAGCGACTGTTAAATGATGTAACTTGGAGCATAATAATAATAATAATAATAATAATAATAATAATAATTATATATATATATATATATATATATATATATATGCAACATTGAAATTTTGATTTTAACTTTCTAAAGTGTAGTTCGAAGAACGCTATTATATCTGCATGAAATCAATCTTACTGTTAAACAGGACATGCCACGTTTACGGGTAAGCTTTATTTTAAGAGACATGGCTGCATGCGTAGTATTAGATTGACAACTGTGAAGTGCACGTGAGAGCGAAGCAGGACTGCAATCCATAAAAATCATGTTCAACTCCTCAGAGACACCGACTAACTTCCAATCCGTAAACACTTCTTCAACGTCTAACTCACTAACAAATGTGAATCCCTCTTGTTTGGAAATTATCTAAATATACCGTAGTGCTTAATTAACAATGGAATTAGTCCAAAAACTCTGATTTTAGCCCTGAAAATCATTTATCGTCAAATATTGTAACGAAAAAACACGATGTTGAATTAACTGAAACTATTGAGAATTATATTAAGTTAAAAGTTGTACATTAGTGTGGTTATATTTGAAATTAATGAATTAAACATTGAAAATAAAGATATCAATAAGATCCAGTGTAGCGAAAGTGTCGTAGATGTTCTCAGACTCTTTCTTAACATAACAGAAGATATAACCATTTTATCTTAAATAGAAACGTTTGTTTTACTTGAATATGGGCTTTCAAAAAATGTACAAGCTCAAAATCAATTAACAAACATACGATATTTGTCAAAACAAATAAGCCAATTATAATTTTCTGAAATTGTATTCATTATTGTGTAGTAGACAGCGGCGCTTTTAGGAGACAGGGGGCAGGGCGACCACCCCCTTTTTAGAGCTAGCTGCGAAGACTTATTTAAAATGTTATCTTTTCCTTAAAATTGAAAATAGTTCACTTTAATTCAAGATGTCATCAAATGATTTCCAGCTAAAAACAGACGATTGCATTTTGTGTAAATATATATTTTTTAAAAACGTTTTGTTTACAATTGTCTTTCTGCAAAATTAGTCGTCAGCCACCCGTTTTAAAGGCGCCTCTGATAGTAGATAACTAAAAAAATTACATTTGTTCCTCAAATATACCTGAAAACTATCTTGAGAAAGTTTGAGAATGCAGTCATCTCCATACTTGGACAAAATGTTTAATAACTTATTAAGAATGACCATGTCGTTCACCTCCGAGCAGATGGCTCGAAACTTCATGATCAACTAAAACAGTCATTACGAATAGAAAACTAGATCTGAAATGTAAAAAAATAAAATGTATTAAAACTAATGCACTATTCCAGAACTGCAACCAGAGACGAGACCCGGTCGATATCGTAGCATTCCAATGACCCGAGCTGAATCTCAATTTTCATCAAGAGCAGATGAGTGACGACTGCAAAGAGCTTTGAGCTATGATTGTTGGGATTAGTGGGAAGAATATTGGCAAACGCCCGTTTGGCAGGTTCAACTAGTGATGACTCAATCTCCACTGCCTCAACTGCATTAACAAGCTCATTTGCAGTGAATTCCAAAACAGTTGACAAGTAAAATGATGACGGTGAGACATCTTCAATTGAAGAAATCGAATCTACTAAAAACTTGATATGAGCTTAAACCATTCACAGGAAAATATCAAAATAAAAAAATTTTGCTACAGGAAAACTTTTGAATACAAATTATATAAAATTAATACTTTCAATTTCGCAATTTTTTGTTGGCTCGAAAATACCTATTTATTGAGAAAGATATGGATTAAACCTCATGCTTGTAATTTTAATCAAGGTGCTCATGCCACTTGAAAAAGACTATTATTAGGAATAGGAAACAGTGCTAACTATTCGATAAAAAATGCGGGAAAATATTTAAATTTGAAAATGTATTTACAAAGAAACGGCTCTCTATTGCTTCAAGAGAATCATTTGAAATATTTTAAACAATACGATTCAGCTTTTAAAAATCGTTCAATCTCCACAGTCGGAAAAAATCAGTTCAAGTTTCCTGCATCTGTATTAACCGATATAACCTCCGAAAGTAATTTCTGAGAATTCACAGTGTGTTCCAACTTTGGTAGTTTTTCCAATTCCCGCTGAAGTTTCGGCTTTTCAAAGGCATATTTTCACACACAATCTATGACTTTAAAAACATTTTGTGCAATATGAATAGCACCCACGACCCACTGCCACGTCAGGTTTTAGTAGGCAATGTGAAGAAAGAAGTAGAAAATGATAGAATCTGTTTCAAATATTCTGCATCATGACCAAAATGTTCTATTTTATTAGTTTTGTGTAATAACATATTTTTCAGCTTCCTAGTTATCAATAATGAATTGAACAGACTTCCTCACAATGAAAAACCTGCTTGTTTACATAAAATTGAAGAATTCTACTCACATGGTAGCTCTTGAGCAGATGACTGAGAAATTTTTTCGATGATTTCCAGTTTGTGATTTTGAAAAAACTCCGTTAACACTCGTTTGTGTAGATTGATCAATATATTGTAGTAAGACCAATCTTCACTCATTTCAATAATGTTAAAGGCCGCTTCCCACTCATGCTTCGTTAAAGCCCTGAAAACCCCATTGCTTGCATAATGAGCTGCCAATTCCTTCAAATTTCCAATTAGGCAAATCTAAAGAACACAACTCAATTTAAGGAATAACAAAAGTTGTATGGGATAAAATATCTAATTTAAATACAGAGGTTGTAAGAAACATACCAACATCAAATAAGATTATTGGCTCGCCCAGGGAATTATGTATCGGAATCTATATTTATGAAGCAAGATATGACCAGCTCTAGTCCCTTATAAAAATACTTCAAAATTACACTACCCTAGCGCAATGCAAATAATCTTTCTCCCGCAAGTTAATTGTATCAAACCAAAGTTCTTTATTCCGTAATGAATAACGCAACTGCTTGCGTTATTCCTAACATGAGAGAAAACAGAATTACCGATTCCCCTAACAACGTTGATTAAACAGGCCTTCACTCTTATCCTGGGTACACCAATTCATCAGCATTTACATTTTACTTGACATGAATTATAAAATAATTCGAAAAATTTTATAGACTCGGTGAATACCTTCGTTGCAGCAGTGTAGCCGGATACATCATTACGAATACTAAGAGCATGGGCTGCTGCCTCAAAATCCTTAACTGCCAAAAAATTTTTAGCTGCATTTTCTGCTTGACTATTAGTCTCCAGATGCCTTCCATAAGCTCGATGAAGATCCTTGATTTTTACATCATCTTTGGACAACCGCAATTTCGCAATGATAATAGCTTCACGAAATCTAAAAAAATTTATTGAATAGTTCCTTAGGCATAGTAGATTAGCACACTGTTTGTCATATTTATGCATGGAGAACTCGGAATGATATTTTGGGTGTAAGTTATGGTGACATTTTACAATACGATTCGGAAGTTTGGAAATCGAAAAAGTCTAAAAAATATTTTGAAATTATAAAATTAGGTCGGGCGCACACATCACGGCCCTTAGAAGCGGCTCCAACACATGTAGCAGATAACTGCTGTCTTGGGAGACTACATGGCCGTTGCAATATCTGCCTGTTATGCAAGGTTGACAAAAGTGTAACTTTTACACAAAAATAGTTTTAAACTATTAAAACAATATTTTTGCTCTTAGACATACCCAGCTCAAGGTAATAAAATTTTACTAAAAATATATATAGTAGCAAATATTGAATTATGATATAAACCTATCAACATTCATTTTTCATTCCACACACTTAAAACGCAAGTTTGGCTATTTTTTCAGTAGAAAATCGGTTATAAAAATACGAATAGACGAAACCCAAAAATTAATTCCACATTTTCTCATAAAATTTTGAAAAAAACCATTAATAACACTGCGAAAAAATAGTTGTTTTAAACAGTGCCAACCCTGCTGATGTGTGTGAGATTTTGATTCAGATAGATTTCCAGGGAAACAGTAATTATCTTGTTGCGCGGCATTTCTCTTATGTGTGTTTTTTTACAAAATAACTATTTGGCGATGGAAAAAAAATTGTAGTGCACGTGGTTTTTCATATGAATTGTGAGTATTTGAAAGGCTCCAAAAAGATTACAAATAACTTACCACTCTCAAAATATACATTCAAAAATGTTTTGATGTCATTTGCATTATCTTTCTAATCAAACGTAAACATTTTAAACGTTACCAGGCTTTGATGTTACCAGAATATTTATTGAAAAATCAATTATTGTTTGGCATTAAATACGCATACATGTGCAACATTCATTCTAAATAAAACAGGCCTCCTAAAATTTAGAAAATGAAATTCATTCAAAATTACAACCAACGAATATTCAAGTAGAATTATTGAACTTAGCTTCATTAAACATTTTCAAAAAAAGTTTATGTAGTCACGTTTTCAGAATAAGAGATATATCATTATTAAAGGTCATTCAAAGAATCACAATTTGAAATATTCATGTAGCACACTAAGAAGCCGCTCAATGTACGTTAAAATTTCATTCATTTACAGTTATTCCTAACAAATAATCTGAATTGGATGTAGTACAGACACAATACTATAGCATAATAAATGGACAATATTGCCATGACGAGCTCTCAATATTAATGATTTTGTAAACTTTAATAATAAATCAAAACTTTGATTAAAGAATTATGAGAAGCCTGAAAACTTATGATGTTGCGCTACTAAATTAAAAGGTATGGATTTAATTGAAACCGAAGTCGCTTAGATAAGATAAAACATTGAAAATGACATTGGACTAAAACCCACTTAAAGTATACGTGAATACTAATTCTAAATTAAAATTTTAAGTACCTTGTCTTAGAGACGAGAAGATCGATTGCTTCATGAATCCTATTTAATAACAATAGATAAAACACACAGTCCATTACATCCTCTTTAGACATTAATTGTTCAACGCGCAATTCAAGTGCACGGGTAAATAAATCGACACCACCCAATGCTGCAGCAGCTACCAATTTATCAGAAAGCGCATCAGAATTGGAAGATAGATCCAACGCCTTCTCCACGTCTCCACACCACACAAAAAGATCAGAGGAGACAGTTTTTGGTTGATCTTTGAATGAAATCTCATCAGCAACAAGTGAAAATGCATTGGTACGACTAGAGGTAAAGAGCCCACTGTCACAATTGTTCAGCTTAATTTCACCTTTAAAAAAAATCAAATAGAATAATTATAGGAAGATACGTTTATGAAATATGACTTTTTGAATTTTCAATGCAGAAAAGAACTCGAAAAGAATTGATCATTGTAAATAATTCAAAACTACTTTCATATAATTTAGCTAGTTTTAAATTCGGAATTTGTAATCACAAATATTCAATAAACAATTATTGCTGAAACTTGTGAATTTGTTCGGTTCGTGAAGATTAGCACAAACAGTGTTGGGAAAAAATCGGATTTATATTTAAAAATAAAAAAAAATCAGATTTTTTGATTTAAATCGGATTTTTCTATCTAAATTTTAATTAGAATACACTACTTGTAACTATTTTAGTGTGCTTGATTTAAATATATAATTATACGAATAATGTGCCTTGATTAAATTTGCATCTCGAAGTCGCAACTGATATACATATACGCTTTACATAAATAATAAAATCAATGGTTTGTTTAGAAAAAAAGATATCTTATAAAACACATACGCCCACAAAAGAGGTATAATGAAATTACGTATTTCTTTAAATTACAAAAAGACTACTGTCATTAGGCACTGAAGCCTGATGAAACTTTGCCAAAGAATAACAATCCTCTAGGAGCTCAGGGCGTGTCTTGGAATGATTATGAGCACAGATTCGCAAGTAGTTTTTCGGTTTTGTAGATTTTGCTTTATTTTGAGTTACTGTGACAATTTCAGAAACTGCCTCGGCTGATGCACCATCCTTCCTAAGTAAGGGTGATCCACTGCCTTCGGAAACGTCAATCTAAAGGAAATACATTTCGAAGATTTATTAAAAGACCAATCTCTATAAAAAATCCCCTTTTAAATTTCACTCCGCCGTTGATCAGAAAAAGAAAGTTTGAAAGTAATTGCATTAATTAAAGAAAAAAAATTAGAGAAGATGTAAGATCATGTGTCTTATCAAACAACTTTTTTAAGTGATAATAATCACTTCGTCTTTAGTCCGTAGAGTTCTATATTCATTTTAGACATACAGCAGTAAATTCTACAATATAGGCAGTCGTCTCATAAACCAGAAAACTGGACATGCAAATTTTAGAGAAGCAATCATTTAGTTAAGTGATTCTCCAAATAGATGCACATTTTTCTATTAAATATAAACACCACCAAAAACCCTCCCAAAAATTCTAGTAATCGCATAACTTCCTGGCATAATTTGTTCAAAATTGTAGCACATTTTTTGGATCTTGGGCGCAATTCGATTATATTTCGTCTTTTACATGATGCCTTACTTCTAGTGTGATGTGCGACAGCTTATCGCAAATCATGGTTTTTAACAAAGGATTTGCATATAGTTTATGTAAACAACGCTAAATTACAAAAAGTAAATATTTCAAGAATGAAAAGTCTAATTATAGTGCATATGAATGAAAATTTATCAGCGAAATTTACTAAACGCTCAATCAATTTAATAAGAAATACAAGAAAATTCACCAGATGTCTTCTAAATTACGACTATTTATCCAATAATACCACAAAAATTAATGGTAATAACTTAAATTAAATGCAAATTTTCTCAAATGTAACCAACTGGATTTTTTACAATTCTACCA
Organism: Hofstenia miamia; assembly: GCA_900660155.1. Taxonomy (NCBI): domain Eukaryota; kingdom Metazoa; phylum Xenacoelomorpha; order Acoela; family Hofsteniidae; genus Hofstenia; species Hofstenia miamia. Next base: position 486,664 of record CABFPE010000236.1, on the reverse strand, counting down.
TAACATCTATTCATAATTTGTTTCTTAAACGTATCTTTTATATATTCATTTGTCCACTTGTAGGCTCTGCCAAAATGAGAACTCATAATACAGTTACTGATCTACGCCTAAGGTTACAGCGGCATAATATCTTTGTGACTGTATCAATCGATTAATTTCACGAAATAAAATGTTCACATTATCATTTGGTTTATGTGGAAATGTTGTAGACAGTTTGACCTAATTTCTTCCAGTATGAAAAGTGGGTTTATGGATAACTCATTACAAATGAAATGCTTCAATTATATTTCAAAATTGAGATTTTTAGACTTTTTAGAGATAGTCACCAAAGTCTTGGACTGAGATTTTAGCTCAGGTTTGGAAACTGTCGGTCAAACTCTATTTGTTATAACCCTGTTTTAACCGGTTCATTGTACACTATCATTTTGTATTACAAAGATATCTATTAGGAAGGTCTTAAGTTAAAAAATACTGCACAACTAGATATATGTTCTGAAAAATCTACGTTTGCATAAAAATATTCGAAGTGTTTTCAAACTTACTAGTCTAGCAGTTTATAAATATAAAAAGTTATGTCAATCCGACCTAACGATTCTATTGCGAAAACATTTATATGTGTCGGAACGTTCAATTGACCACTCGTTATTACAATTCAAGAAATTTGAAGTGTAGTCAATTGCGTCCGCAAATTTTCACTGATAACTTTTGTGAATTATTGATAAAATACATAAACTTAAAATCTCAACCATTTTCTACTACTTGCTACCATATAGTCTTAACAATACAGGTAGTCATTGTGATTGGTTCCGATCGACCGTTTGCATTTAGAAATAGTCGTATATATACAGTTGTGTTCAAAATTATTCAACCCCCACTGCAATAAAGTGTTTTAGCAAGTTTGACATTTATTTTTTATCTTGTTTATATTCAGAACAAATAAGTACTTGTGAAATAGACAAATGCAACTTAAATTACAACAATATTTTTCGTAACATACCAACAAATGTCTTTTCTGTGATTACGTCATTGACAAAATTATTCAACCCCTTAGTCACATATGTCTTCAGTACTTAGTACAACACCCTTTGGCAGTAATAACGTCCTTCAGACGTGAAACATAGCTTGACACAAGTTTCTTGCAGCGGCCTGCAGGTATCTTAGCCCATTCCTCCTGGGCAAAGGCCTCCAGTTCATTGATATTCTTGGGCTTGCGTGCTGCAACCGCCTTCTTCAAGTCCCACCAGAGATTTTCTATGGGATTTAAGTCGGGGGATTGCGATGG
>CABFPE010000236.1:456337-483999 GCA_900660155.1 Hofstenia miamia | reverse complement strand
TATATATATATATGTCTCGAGCTAAATGTTTTTTTAAAAACCTTCTCATCACCGCGTTTCCAAACATAAATCTTTGAAATTTTGCAGGGCAGTGTCTCTTTAATTTACCTACCCCCATGGTCAATATATTTCAGTTCGAGATAATACTGCGGGAGCAATGGCCAAAAAAGGTTTTTTGGAGAAAAAGTGCGATTCCCGCTAAATTTCAGACCGTTTCCCGCCAAATGTAAGGTTTTTGCATTTTCCATAGCAAAAAGCGGGATATATATATATATATATATATACTGTATATACATATCTTAAGCGTATCCTGAAAAATAAAACATCTCTCTATTATTTGTTTCTTGTTTTAACGTGAGTTAAGTTTAAATATAACAACCTTCCAGATTAAAATTGATTTCATATTTCCACTACTATACTAAATTATAATATACAGGTGTAAAAAATAGGAAGTTTTTGTAAACGACCGCTAAATGCCCTACTGCTACAAAAGGTTAGCAAATCTTTTTAAGTGGTCGTAAAGTTGAACAGTCATAAGTTGAATAGGTCGCAAGTAGACGACTACGTGTATGTATGAATATAAACGCGTTTACCTTAATTCCCACATCCTTTTTATTCTTTTTTTTAGGAGGCTCTGTGTCTGCTTGGTCAGAGGGCCGCCAAACATGTAAAGTGCCATCTTCACTACCGCTATACACGAGGTCCGGTTGCAATCTACTGAATTCTACGGTAAGTGGACGCGTAGCGTGTCTTCTGTAATTTGCCAATCCGCAACCTTTAGCAACGTCCCATACCTGAATGGAACAATCGAAAGAGACTGAAGCGAGCACAAGCCGCTGAAGGTAACTCCAGGAGACGTCAACCACACGACTCTTGTGACCAAACAATTCTCGAAATCGAAATGAAATCACAGGCGGTTGATCATCGACCTGAATTTAACTATATTAATGAATCAAAAAGGAAAAACAGGTGGAGGTATCTCAACCCCTAAAATGCGTTGTTTGATCACCTAGATAGCGTTAATCGACACATTCGACAGTAGGAGAGAATGATATTCAAATATTGAATTGACATATTCAAATTAAAGTAACAAAGTGTAAAAATTCCTTATAAAGTAACAATATGTTTAAATGCAACTATGCATGGGTACGTAGCCCATTAATGCAAAGGCACAAGATTTGAAAGCAAATTCAGTACCTCCTTTTTGGAAAGACAATCCTTTAAGTCCACAACTTTAACTGGCAGTTCATTGGATACTGTTGCTAGAAGATATTCACTCTCGATCTTATCACCCTCACAAGATTCATCAGTGTGTGGATACCATGCTAACTTATTTATACACTTCGAGTGGACATGCACAATCACCCTTACATGCACCGAAGTCCTTTCTAACACGTGGATCATTCCATTGTCGTAACCAATGGCAACATAAGCATAATCTACACGCCAGGCAATTTCACTAAATGCTGTAACACTGGCTTTTGAGGATGCGATGAGTGATTTGAGGCTGATCGACTCCTCTGTAGGTTCAGACAACGAGTGAATCCAAATAATACCCTCACCACCACAAGAATAGACATGAGTGATATCTAAGCGAAATTAGGAAGCAGCTTGACGAATAGCTATTAGTGACACCCTCTAGAAAATCCCATATTTAATTAACTAATTAGTGAGATCCCCTGGTTTGAAAACTAAATACAGTTAAACCTCGGTTCTCGAACGACTGAGTTTGAACAAATCGGATTTCGAACGAAAAATTCGAGAAAGTATAGTTTCGTTTAATTGCTCCCCAACCGTTGCCATTTACGGACGTGCTGTGTTTTGCTCTCATTTGTATATCAGTTTTTAGAAGTGTTCTAGCCCAAGGAAAGTCAGTAAAGCTGCTACAAGTGAAAAAGAAAATTAGTGTTTACAACTATTGAATAAAAAAATGATAGCAAAATATGAAGACGGTGTGCGAGTATCAGATCTGGTTAGGAAACACGGCATTCCTTTATATGTGTTGGTTAGCATTTTAATGTGCAATTTCAGGCATAAAATAATGTAAAAAGGTAAGCATTCAGGGTTCTCGAATGGATTAAAACGGTTAAAATTTTTTGTAATGGGACAATAGTTTGTGTTCCAATAAATCGCTTCTCAAACAGGGTTCTGGAACGAATTATGGTCGAGAACCGAGGTTTACCTGTAACTCAAAATCAAAGTGGAAATGAAAGAGAATATACTTTGATCGATTTCTTCTGAAGGAAGCATCGGGCCGAAGCAAAGAGAGTAAATGGTTTTCGAGTGAAATGTTGAAAACATAGTCACATTTTTCTGCTTGTGTAATAAATCAATTGTTCCAACTCTGCCATCATGACATGCGAAGGCGAGAAGTCCTTCCCGAGCAGGATGCCATGAAACACACGTCACCTAAATTCAGTGTTTACATAATAATATATGCAGCTAGACTTTGGTGATATCAACATCGTTAGCGGTTCGTTTTGATGATACATTTAAAAATATCAAACGTTTTGACAATTATTCTTTTGAGAGGGAAGGAACAGTACATATTCAGTTACAATTTTCAATTTAGCAGCATATATTTTTGGAGAAGATGTCACGCATGGTGAACGACTTAATTTGTTCACCACACAGGGCTCAATTCATCAACATATTGAGAATAACACAAATCAAATTTACAGAAAGCCCATATCGACGAATTCCTCTACCAGTGTAAAAATTTGTCTACATTGTTACTTAGCGATGGAGAACTTCCGATTCCTCATACAAAACTATGCAAATTTCAATTGGATATCAGCCTGCCTAACAATAAACCTTACTTTCACTTTTGGCTTGAAGTAAAGATACATTATTACAAAAACACCGTATAATCAAATAGAACTAAATGATATTATCCCAAATATACTTCAGAGATGTTGTAATGCTTAGTGCGCATTTAACTCCCATTGCGATTATAGAAATGCTCATGCTGATGTAAAACTTGCAAAAAACAAATGTCAAAGATCGTTTATTTATGCTACACAGTTTATCTCTCAGGACTATACATTTATTCGTTTCTTAAAGGGATTCGGTAGAAGAGGTGCTTCACAGTTTCATAAAAATAGAAAGGAATCTGGGTTACGTGAAAATATATAAAGCTATTTAAAACGAAAAAAGTGCAATAGTATAATTGAACATATTGATCTATAGTCATGCAAAATTGATAAAAAACGGATATCAAGGTATTCAATATATAACCACCTCGTACATATTTGATTATTATGAAAACTTTTTTTACGCATTTTCACAAAGTTTCGCCAAAAAACATGGGGAGTTGGATGAAGTTTAGGTTACCTTCTAACGTGTATTGAAAACTACTATTGCAAGGTAGGAAACAGTGAAATAGCCACAAAAATTTAGAGGGCAATGGAAATGCATCTAAACTTTCACAGATGGTGGAAAAACATTGAGGTATATTATTCATCATTTTTTCTAAAATACTAATGACGTCGTACCAGAACATTCCAGTCATAATATGACGTCACAATATCATTTTTTCGAAAAACTGTAAGAACTGTTGACGTAAGCAAATATTTTTATTATTGAAAAGTAGGTGTTACGATTGTAAAATTGCATACCTTAGGTTACCAAATGCAAATATTCAGAATGATTGGACATATTTATCATACCAAATAATGCTTCCAAAGTGACCCACTCAATTCGTGTGAAAATTTGGAAAATCAAAAATCAAGAAAATCCTAGTAAATCTATCAGAACCATAAATAATAAAGGGTTTTGCAATCATTGGAGCGAAATACATCAGGGGTACAATTTTCAACCAAATACTAAGGAATCATAGCCAATTGTTGGTAAATTCAGCAGTTTCATGGAAAAGGGTTTACGGTTTTCTTTGATCATGATAACAAATCACTTTGGGGTATTAATCAGCTGGTGGAAATAGTGTACCTAAAATTGCAAAAATCCATACCTAACTCTGAAAAGTGCTGAAGTCAGCAAAAATTATGCCCAACATTGGAGTTATGATAATTGTTCTGCAAAGCTTCAGGCTCATCACGGGCAAAATTATGTACTGATTGCCTCAATAGAACGTAAAATAAGAGGAGGGGTAATTTTACCCCACCCAAATCCTTTAATAGGGTTAAATATATAAAATCAGCAAAATATTTCAATAATTGTAGAAATGTTTAAAATTGCTGATTGTTTCAATTGAATACTTAAAGCAAATTGCTGCTTCCAATGGGGCACTCATAGATCAAGTGTTTGGCTTCATTTTAGTATTACAAATCGTCAGGTTGTGAATATCTGTATAAACAGGTGATAAACATTACTGAATGATTATTCAAGATATACTTTGGCTTGCTGTCCAGTCGTTTGCCAAACTTGTGTTAAAGAGAGGTTTTCTGAACCAGTAGTTGCAGAACGTATTGTTCCATCTCCACACCCAACTGCTAAACGTGACCCGTCAACGGGTGAAATGCCGACGCAATACGTGAATCCACCCAAAGTAGAAAATGAAAGAAGGCAACGATCTAAATGAAGAAACATCAGAAAATAATAGAGTACAATAAAAAACCAAGTGCGCAATATCGATGCTCACCGAAATTCCAAATTGCAATATTTCTGTCGAGACCGTGAGAGAAGAGAACGTCGCCGCAACGAACAAGATTTAACACACACTTAGAATGCGTAAAACTCGAATTCATGCAAATTTTAGACGCCTCGAACATATCACCTGTCTGCAAATTCCACTTTACGATTTCTCCATGAGTCGTGCCAGCAATAATAGTATCGAGGTCATACCACAAGCATACACAGTAAAATCTAAACAACGAAATTTGTAAAAGAATGCATGAAATTACGAGAAAATAAAAATATCATAAAATAGTTGTTGTATGTACTGAAATGTAAAAATGTGAAATTGTTTAATAGCCTATAGCTACCAAATATAACTTAACTTTACACAGGTCACAGTTCGCACGCATCATTTCAAGAAATCTAAATTTAATTAACTATAAATTGTAACGGACGTTTTCGAAAATGCAAAATAAATACATTTACTATAAACTATTCATTGTTAATCTTAAATTGATTTCTCATAATTCCATCTGTGTTTCGACTTAATACATTAGAGGGCAAGTCTGGTAAGTCGCTTTCTGTTGGTATGATTTTTTGCTATCTTCAATTTCGAATTTTGGAAAAATAAACCTGTCCCTTATATTCGTGTCGGCCGAATGCGTAGCTTGTTGAAGAACAGCATTCTTCGAAGCAATGAAGTCTCTTGTTTCTGAAGACTTGTGGTATTGCATTATCTTGTATGATTGCAGTCTCCAACAAAGCTGCCATTCCATTCTGCCTTATTTTTGAATAGATGTCATATTTAAACAACACCAGCATTTTAATTTCAATCGAAAACGGCCGTTATTTTGTTACATCTCATAACTATTTCTAACGGCCGTTAACACTTTTTCACAGGCAATAAATTTTTTTAGATTATAGTTTTAATCTATCATATCATATAGTTGATTACCTCATGTTTGATTGGAACGACGACTTTTTCGTAGGAACTTTAAAAAAGAAAGGAACTCGAGTTGAATCTTTATGGTAAAACCGTAAAATCCGATCTGAAGAGCTAGCTACGAAATCTGGAACTTTATCATCATTACTTGCAACAGGACACCAGGATATACAGTCGATACGTTGTTCCTGACTTCTAATTCTCTTGAGCTGTGAAAGGGTTTTTCCTAAATCTCAGCTATCAATCAATAATATTACCATTAAGAAAATAATACATTCGAAGCAAATGATACACAGTAACTATATACGTAGGTAAACGTCGTGTATGTACTCATTTATTGCTATTTTACATGAAAATGCAACAAAAACTGGAAACAAGATACAAATAGCTTCATCGTACCTGAATATGTGGCAACAATGATCGCACCATTTCTGTATCCAATGGCTACAACATTACCAATGTTACAGCTACTCTTAACAACAGAAACAGCCTCTCTTTCAAAGATGATTGTCTTTAAGAAATCATTCGAAGGTAGCCAAAGCGAAAGACAGCCTTTATCATCGCCACTTAATATCCAGCTGTCACCATTATTATGCCAGTCAATAGACATAATCTAAAGAAATTGACTTGGAAAACAACTGATAGGGAAGTTTATCAGTACTAAAGCAGTCTCAAAATTTGGGTCATTGCGTAGAGAAAAAAATTGCAAGCTGTGAATCCGATCCGCAATGACCTGGTGCCAGGCAAATCAAACTGGAGTGTAGGTTATGAGGAATTGTCAAAAGAAAATGCCGATTGCTGTTGTGATGGAAAATCAGACATTATAATAAGTCTAAGTGAGAGGTAATAATTAGGGCAATTTTTTTATCTAAAAACAATTTACCTAAAAATGCACTTGCAATACAACTGCATGTACTTTTGAACATTATTGTTAAAGAATTTTGTATATTGTTTCAGAATTGAAAAACTTTTTAACAGTGACTGAGCTCTCTTAAGCATAATAATAATAACCAAGCTTCCCTTAATTGTACACAATGTGATTTCAAATTTTGTTATTAAGTATTTAAAATACCAGCAACATTCCTTGATTTCAACTAATTGATTTACAAGGAATGGCATATTCACAGTCATCAGATTTGTAACTATAATTCCAGTTTCCTTTCAATTTCTCGCATTTGTTGGTAAATGTTTGACATATTACAATGCAGTTGAAACCATATGAACACCAAATTGCAACAATGGATTTGGTAGATACCATTCAATATGTAGATAGCATCCTTCACAATTTAAGCCAACCCAGTTGTTAATAATCGAAATAACTATGTGTACACAATTCATTCCCCACTCAGAAATTTATGTCGAAATTGACGTGTAATTGACCTAATAACTCTCTCTCCAGATTGCATTGACTTTTTTATATTGCATTTTGCTTATTAACACAATTTCCCAAGCTAACTGTGTGATCATAAAACTATTCATTTCTATACTATATTACAGAAGAATAATTAATTTTGGCAAAAACATTAAAAAATGTTTCAGGTCAAGTTCTGATACATTCATACTTCGACGTGTTAAAATCTTATCACAAACATCGTTTATCTTACCATCTAAATTCAATGAAAATAATTATGGGCCAGACCAAATAACTAATTTTTGTTCCACTTATAAATTGATTCCAAGCCTGCCGTTCTAGTATAATTTACATAACTGAAATACAACTATATTAAAGGTGACTACGACCTACTCCCATTTTGAAAATATGGAAATTCACACTATAAATGTAAAATGAAATTGAATTAAAGTTCAGTTAACACTTTGGCTATAAACCATATTTAATAACCCTAGGGTAAATGTGAACATGTTTCGGTTAATAAATTTAATAGACTAACCTTATTATTTCTATGGGCATTATGTTCTTTTACAATAGAAGATGAACAAACATCCCAGAGTTTGACTCTAGCATCTTCAGATCCGCTTACAACGGACAGATTGGAATCAAGCACGTTGATAGAGACGCAAGTCACTCGTTCGGAATGCCCCAAGAATGTACATATGTAATCGAAAGTCGAACTCCATTGATAAACTACAACATTAAGTCGAGAACCAAACACCACGTAGTCACGATATACGGCCATTATCTGACTGAGATACCAATTGGGCGTGGGTGGAATGACGAGTGGGCGAGACATTCTAAAACTACACTATTCCAAATAATAATCCAATTTTAGAGAATAGATTATTTCAATTACTTTCTTAGCATAAAATATTGCATTATTTCTAAGCAAAATTTCAAAGAAACATATGCACCAATGCCTATATTGGTTCCATTCAATTGCAATATATTTATGGAGTAACAATAGTACATGTATTAAATTACAAAAAACTACAGTATAATCGGCACTCCAAAAGTTAAATGCTGCATCAACTTTTTTGAAAACCAAACGCGGGTGGATCATGGAGAAACACAACTACAACTGTAAAAGAATTCGTACAGAAAATAGTTTAGGAAATGACTTCTATTCTATTAGAAAATAGAACACCCAGTGATTTCAAATAGAAAGTATTCCCAAGTAATTAACATATATAATAATAAACTAAATCTCGGGTAGTTGACAGCTAACCCACATCATTAGGATCTATACTCTATAATCAAAGAAGTTGAGACATAAATTCGAGAAAAAAGAATTCAAATAATCCAAGTTTAGTGAAGGCAACAACCGAATAGCCATTAACAAATAGCAGAACGCGGCAACATCGACTGAGAAGTAATGCTTTTAATGATTATCACATGAAAACCTTACTATATTTGCAAGGTTAGTTTCTTAAACAAGTCATGTGTAAATTCATTGAAATCCTAAATAATTAGCTACAACAAATTCTTATTGCATACAAATGCAATCAACTTGCTCAACAAGGGAAAGTTCTGACATATATAATAAAGATTTAAGTCAAATAAAAAAATAAAATACAAACACATGAACAAAAAGTTAAGCAATTTTAAGGATGTTCAACCTTTGTACAACTTCATTTATCATGTCTCCTTGTTGGTGCACAAACTTAGTGATTGTACTTAACTGAGAGTTATGGGATGAAGGGGCAAATTTTATTGATGAACGTGATTTTAGCTGAGATAGTAAAGCTCGTTGCTTGTCAAGATTTTTGACAATAGAGTCCAAATCGTCCAGCATGTTTAACTCAGCTTTGGACATGTACGGATTAAATAGTTGGATAAGTCTGAAAATATTTTCAATTCTTGCAAAAAATACTTCATAGCTTTCTTTGGCTTCTTCAACTCGCTCAGAAAGTCTTTTTATGTTAACAGTCAGTAAGGAGTACTTTCTGGAAAGATCCTGCACCTGTTCAAACTGAGAATCTTGCTGCTTTTCTAATATTTCACAACGAGAAGCGATTGCACTTTTTCTAAGATGCAATGGTTTTACGAAATCCTTGTGCAAGTCATTAATTAATTTCTTTGTTGTCATGAATTGATTGGTGGAAATTTGATTGTCCTTATGGTTAGCTGGAACAGAAATGATGGTGTTATTTCTTTTTAGGGGATACTTCTGATTCAAATGTTCGAGAAATGATGTTCGCCTAAAATACGTTAAAGTATTCTTTGCTTCCAAATCAGATATAAAAATTCATATTGATATAAAAGCATACTTATTGATACTAGAAGAATCGTGGAATTGCTTAAAACATGAAAGTTTCATCTCATTCTCTAATTGGAGGCAGTTCAAATTTAAAATCCGACTTGTGCCATCACAAGTAGCTGTAAATAACTTTGCAGCGAATGGATTAAAAGCGACTCCAACAACAGCATTGGGAGGACATGAGGTATCAGGCCGTGTGATAAGGATATTTGAAATAGTTGAACCATTGCCTTGAATGTCTGCGAGACCATTATCCTTGTTCATACCATTGTTGAAGTAGTTATCGAAATTATAAATAAAAGATAATTGCACTATTGAAATACCCGACGAATGCCAACAAACATAGGCATGTGGATACGTAGGGTGCCGCTCTGTCATAATGGGGAGGGATGCATCAATTGCTAAATATTTTAAATCATGTTCAAAAATGACCATAAATCAAATGCTATTACTTTTATTTAAAAAGTAAATTAATTTTTTCTAAATTAACACTTACATTCTGGTGCTTCAAAAGAGAGTAAACATTTTTCCAACACATGAGCTACACAATCACTTTCAGAATCACTATTGTTCAATAGAATAACATGTAGTAGAGAGCCATTGGCAGAAACAAATACTAAAAAACAGACACTCTTAATCCCAATAGCTAAAATGTCACAGAAATCAGATCCATAATTATCATCACAGGTCGGCAACATTTTTAAAGGACCGTGTATGCAACTGGGGCGCGAAGTGTCCAACAGTCGAGTAATAAGGTACAGATCACCGTTCGAAGTTATGGCAAATATGTCATACATTTCGCCACTGTTAGAACTATGCGAGATATCGAAACTTACAACATTGTCTCCAAGAGCAGCGCTAAATTTTCCACCAAGACCAAGATAAAATGAAGTATAAAGTTTTTCAGGAGTGCAAGTATTATACACCCGCAAATAGTTATCACCCCAAAGAGTCACGATATAAGATCCACTATTGGCATCAGGTAACCATCGGGCAGTTAACAGCTGCAGTCCTAAATTACCATTCGATAACAAACCCGTGAAGCAAAATAGACATTATAAGCAATATCTCGAAATTTTGATCGCATAATACAAGTAACAATCACAAATATTTACTGGCACAGAGAATCATATTTTAGCGAAATGAAATACCTGGGTGAAGTTTTTCGTCTACACGAACGCATTTACATGTGAGAGTGTTAAGTGAAGATGCTAAATGCATTTCAATGTTATTAGGAAGCGTAACCACATGAATGTCGCAAGCACTCAATAACAGAAGTTGGCAATTTGAAGGACTGATTATGATTCTTGTGATATCCATTTGAGGAATACTTGATAAGGTTAAAGATATCGAATCTACAAAACAGTCATGTTTGTCTGTAAACCAATTACTTTCCAATCCCAAATAATTCCCAGGAGTCAGGTTTGATTTGTAAACGATTTTCCGACATTTAATAAACTTATGTTGGGGTTCCCATGTTAAAAGAAATCCACTTGAAGTACAAGCAAAGAGATTTTTAGGAAAACTTTCCATCTAAAGAATCAATAAATATATAGATGCACTAAATGAAAATTGTTATGGATTTTGTTAACAAGCATCAAGAAAATGCCATCAAATTCTTAATTAATGATTACTAATACTAACAGTGTAATTCTAGACCTACCTTTTACGAAAATATTTACACTATAGAAAATCCCCAAACATATAAATGAAAATAAAATGTGTCAACATTAAAACATTAAAATACCCATGCATGGAAGCTAATTTATAGATTTTCCAGTTCGCAAACCGCAAGAACATTTTTATAGTCACTCAAAAAGGCAAAATTTATTAGCTCCACCATGATGCCATTATTTTTAGAATGAAAGGAAACTGCGAATAAGCGAGGTCGCATTCAAACCATTACAATATATTCGATAACAGAAATGTTCCAACGTAATGATGTAAACTAAAATGCAAAATTTTGGTTTAGCAAAATACGTAAAGACAACGACTTTTATTGATTTCTAAGAATAATTTAATAAAGTTTATGCTTAAAAATCCGCTACTAAGCAGGAATTTGTCATAAAATATATAATTGGAAAATAATTACAAATGTAACATAGTCTACGGGCAGGGTTTCGTGGTACAATCAGTATGTTAGGGATTAATATAAAACTTGTATTTTGTTTGATCGCACTTACAAATTTTGGTAGGGAAACTCATATTTTGGTTTTTTTACATTTTTCAATTTTTATAGAAGTAGAAAGAACTAAAAAACATGTTTCAGTTTAGATCGAGTACGAAAAAATAATTTAATTCTAACTCTTATTAAAGGTCTGCAAAAAACCGTTTCAGTTCCCCCTCGCAACAATAGCGACAGAAGGCTAGACTCAAATCAAACATAAAATAGTTATTAAGCAATTTAAATTATAGTTAAATGCAAATCATTCATAACTAATGTCTAACTGAAACGCAATACTGACACCTAGCTTTTCTTAGAAATCACAAAATACTAAATCAGCCAATTTTTTTTAAGCAGCTTAACAGCATTCTCCTTCAATCTATTCACATTGTTGAAACGCAATGTTATTGTCCACTTTGTCCAAGATGTGCTGCATTTTTTCTTGCTTCCCAGTCATGTTCGTAAGAGCCAGTGAACAGCAATCAAAAGCAGATAAAATGAGAAATAAGATTTCTTGACAGCAAGCATCCACTAACTGGCTTTGAATAGTGAGTCAAGATGCTGCTTCAAACATATTGCTCAAATTCAAACATCTAATTTCGGTGAAAATATTCAAACATCAGTGTAAAAACATCACCACTACTTAAAAAAGAGGTTACAATCACCACAGAGATAAATCTTGCTACCAATAGGCCCAGAGAGTGTGGTATCTAACAACTTGATGAAAAATTTTGAGATTTTTAGGCCGGGCAGCACCAACTATAATTTCTCATTCGGATTTATCTTCTACTTCGATTTGTCTACCAATACCAACAGATGACAAATTAGTACAACACCGTCTTTAATATTATCCTATCGCAGTGGACAGAAGATATTAAGCAGAATCGCCTTCGTGAGTCAGATATAGCAATAAAAGAGAATTTTTCTTGGATTGTTATCATACGCGGCTCATCGTGTTACATATAAATTAGGATTTCTAACAAGGAAAGATGGCAATATCATATCACCCGAATCCCTTAATTGAAATGATCATGAACGCTTGGCTTGAATTGTTTCAGTTGCTTTCATAGCTGGAATGCTTCTTCAGCTTTAGTTTATCTTCTTTATTTCGCACATCTTCATAGGATTCACTTTCTGGCATTAGCGAGTATTCTGTTTTTCTTTGGGTTAGAGTATTAACATTTTCTATTTTTTTCTGCATATAACTGAAAACCGATCTCGGCCAACAATGAGGGGCGTTATTGCAAGATCAGGGGACTCTGATTTCTAAAGCCCGAAGTGACGTCAAATGTTAAAAATTCATTGTTTAGGGTTAGGTCTATCAAATATTGAAAAATTTAGGTTTTAGGTTATAGGGTTTAGGTTTAAGAAACGTTAAGTTGTGACTTGGGTTAGGGTTTAGGTCTATAAATTATTGTAAAATTTAGGTTTTAGGATTAGGCTATAGGGTTTAAGTTTAAGAAACGTCAAGTTGTGACTTTGGTTAGGGTTTAGGTCTATAAAATATTGTAAAATTTAGAATTTAAGTTTACGTTCTAGATGACGCTATATACAGTGTTGCGTAAAAACAATGTTTATATATCAGAGTCCCATGATCTGCAAAAACGCGGAAACATTCAGATAAACTGTACTGAAGATTCAAAATTTTCAAATTGCAATTGTGTGACACACTCATTTTGATTAGAATTGTAGATTTATTTTAAAAGTTTAAAAATGTCAGTAAAATCAGTACAAAAAGTATATTTTATTTTATCGAAGTTCGCATTCTACTTCCCCACTCGGGAAAGTAAGAGCAGTACGAAAATTTTAAAAACTATTTTTCTGATTAACGTACAATTTCCTTTCATTTATATCAAACTTTAACAATGATAATCTAATATTCCTCAGTACTGAAATAGCTCACATTTAGTTATTAAATAGCAATTATTACGGCTGAACTCGCTGTAACTACAACTAAATCCTACACCTATCAAACCAAAAACTCAATGCTAAATCATAAATTTGAGGCAAAATCGAAATACCCCAAAATCGAATTCACAAATATAGGACAGCAAAACTACACAAATTTTTGTTACTGCCAACTCTAGTAGATTTTGAAGATAGAAATTTGAATGTATTTATTGATAAAGATCAGAAATATTATATATTTTATTGGATAAATCATTTTGTAATTATTAAAAACGAATTATAAATTTATGTCCTATATTTGCCAATTTAGTGATGTTTTTTAGTCAATTTTGCTTTATATTTATATTTATATTTATAACTTTAACATTCTTTTTTAATTTAAAAAAAAATTATTGCTAAGAAAATAAATTTATTTCTTTTTTTTTAAAATTAAATTACAACAAATACTAACAATATATATTTATTGTTAATATAACAATACTAAAGTTGATCCTTGTAAATTTTACTTCGGATGTATTCTACCAGAAATGCATCAACGTAAGTTATTAATATTCATATTTTCTTTAATTTCATCTGTCTGAAATGGTTTCTTGCAGCTAGGTTAGTAAATAACGTGCTATACACAACATTTATTATATATTTATAAAATTCATTCAAAATTATACATACTCAAATTCAGGGAAGCTTCAAATATGATTTTCAGAAAGAATCTGTCGTAAAATAGCTGGAAAATATAGCACTAAATTAGTGATAAGCATTTGTTGCTTGCATATGCTATCAGTGTTCTCCATTCATCTAATATTTATATTACGATATAGAAATATGGGTAAATATATACAAGTAAAAAAAACCGCAGCTCCTGAATCTTTCTAATATACAATGCATATTGCTATCGTAAGTTTCCTTTTGTTTTATCCATTACATTGGTAAAATGAATTTCGTCATTTGTGATAGGAAAAACAACAACAAAATTTTTAATTGTAAGTTCTTGCTTTCGGTTTACTTTTGGCACCGCAATATTTCTTTCTCTGAGGGTGCTCATTAATTAGTCCCTGTGCTGTGGCAGTAAAGTGTTAAGAAAATGTCGTGGGTTCTTGATTGCATTAAATAGTTTGTTATTGGAAAAGCCTACATAGTCGTCTTAGAGAATTATCTTCTCTTTGTCAGTGGAACACTAGGCAAAACCAATTATTGCTTGCTGATGGATGATAATTTAACATCTCATTGCTATTTGATACAACGAAGAAGCAGAAATTCGTAACCTATCTTGGTCTGAGAAAGCCCATTATATTAATCCTGTATCGGAGAAATTCGAATCGTCTTACCGAGCTTCTTGACGTTATTTTAGAAGAATGGGTCAGAATTCCTGAAATTCTGCCTCACACTTTAGTATCCAGTTTTGTAAGGAGAGGTTGGTGGCGAACGGTTCATTGTTTTTATAATATAATCATAATTGTTTTCAGGAATTAGGAAATATAGCCTATTCTTGAATACAATTAATTATTTATTGTTCTTGTTGCAGTTTTATGCCAAATATAATTATTTTTTCTTTTGCTGGGTGATTAATTCGATGACATTTGCTTGCCACTTTTGTAGATAATGAGGTTTTTTGTTTATTAATTTTCAATGCGAGAGTACATTAAGAGAACACAGAGTTTATATAAAACGATAGTATTTAGGTTTACACCATGCAATGGAGCAGATCGCTCTAAACCTTTGCAATACTAAGCTTACATTAAATTCTAGTAATTTGTGCAGAATGTGTGAATGTTTAGGAATAGATCGATAGAATAAAATTATGCCCAAATACTATTTCTTGCAATATTATGGTATTTATCTAATGGTTTATACCATTGGAAGTAGTTCGTTGTTTTCTTAAAAAATTTATTTCTTCACTTTTGCCAACTTTGTCTTTTGAATTGGCCATTTTAAGCCACTAGGTCAGAAATTGTTAAAACAAAATAGTATATAACGAAAAAATCAAACCAAGTGAGATTGAAAATAATTATTATTGTTGCCGTACGTAAATCCATATCAGGGAGAACGTAAAATATACTTTTGTCAATATTTATACATTTGTACTAAGTGAGGAAACCATCAACTAATTTTTTTTGCAGTTAGCCAAAGCTTGTATTGTATAAAAATTAGTCTCTCAAATAATCCCCAACAGAATAGTATTTCCAAATTAATTAGGTGGGAATTTGCTTAATTACAATATAATTAATGTCGCCTAGAAATTTCAAGATAGGAAAATTCAAAGCTGAAAATTCAATAGGGAAATATTCAAGGCGACAAAGTGCTTAGTGCCAAAATTTAAAGCGGAATTTGGATTGGAGTATTTTGATTTTTGAAAAGGCCTGAATTTTCCTTCTTTGAATTCTAACCTTGTATTTTTAATAAAGGGTGTCGTTAAAATGCAAGCAATTCTACTTAGAAGCATGCTCTGATAAGAATTTAGTCTTAGGACTGTATAAATGATTTAATAACATGTGAATGTACCAATAATAATTTCCAATATTGCATCATTTTCATAATTTTCTTCTGAAATTGCGGAAAAATCGAACACATTTCAATAGTTGCTATCCAAATGATTTACACCATTCAGATTATTTTTGCGATTACAAAGTATTTGAACTTAATGAAAGGTAGAAGCACAAATATTGTTATCACGAAGATATTGTATGTGATTTCAATCAGCGTTGAATGTTATTTTAGAATATATTTATTATTAATAACTTAATTTAATGGCAATTATAAATGTTTAAATCTAAACATTTATCATAAGAGTAGAGGATAGATTATACTTCAGTTATGTATAACACTGTATTATTTGGAACAAGATGAAACTGACAATATATTAAAACACCACGACCTGCTAATTCAATGAATTTGATGTTTTATAAAACACATAAAATATTTTTTGAGAATGCATAAAATCCGCCAAAATTCAAACAATAATGAAATTTCAATTTCTAGTGTCATTAATTTTCAGAAGCATCCACTGATCAAATTTGACGTTATAATTATCAGAAAACAAGTTCTATTACCTGCGCATTCTATGCATTTGTCATTTCCATATTTTGTAGAAGTTTCATTCGATTAAAAATTCGATGTTTGCGTAGCCGAGTCTTACGTTTTCTGTGTGCCCAATACTCACTTCGTGCCATATAGCAAAATGGGATTACATGTAGCTCCTTTCCTTATCGCTTTAGAAATGAACTTAGAAAATTAAATATGTTCGTGAGCGACCTACCACTATACTAAATATCTGAAAATTTTAGGTTTTACATGTATTTAGACATATGTGGCTAATGATGACGTGTACTGACATTTCTAAGAAATGCAATATTCAGTCAGAATTGATTACGTCGATTATACACCATCAGATAGTGTTTGTAAACAATAAATCATCTGTGTATTTAGCTTTTTAAAAAGACCGAATATTGAGGTCTTGTGCCGCACTGAATAGTTCAATACCGTGTGCCATTAGTATTTTAATTCTGCATGATTTCTTAATTACTAATTTCCCATTGTCAGAAAAGTCATTGTACTATTCCGCAAAACAATTTATTTAGAAGACAACAACTTGTGGCTCATTGAAGGAGATTATTTCGAATGCGGCTAATTGTCTGTTTAAGTAAGGTAAGCTCCAAGCACGCTCATTAGCCCTAAACAACTCATTTTTCATTTAATTACTTAGCATACAATTAAAAGTCAAAATTTGTTTGAACGCACATCGAAATGATTACCATTTGAAATAAGAGATGTATTCAATTTTTGTTTATTTTACAGATAGGGGTATTAATGTTCTCCATTTTAAAATTTGAAATTTTCACGTGTTATAAAATGTTTTAAAATAAATATGTTTCCAATACCAGAGTTGTAACCATGTCACATGCGACCCGAATAAGATTTGACCAAGTGAGACACGGTGAGGCGCTTTTTTTAAATGTTGCCTGGAATGTTTTAATAACGGCATAGTTGAATAACAGCAGCACATCACGCAGACATTCGGATGCTTCATCTCAGTATAAAGGCGGAAATTCATTTTAAAGATAACATTCTTGTCTCTCACACAGCTGAAGATATGAAATTAAACAGTCGTTATAATTTTTATGAAATAAAATTTCTGGAAATTTCCAACTCCTAAATTTGACCCCAAGTACAATATTTGTCTGTAAGAGATTCTTCTTTTTGAACAATATATTGCACTAATGTAACACCAGTTTTCTAGTAAAAAATTCAATTGGTCCAGATTTTCAAGAATACTGAATATCTAGTTACAGAAACAAACGAACGTCAAAATATAATTACTTCTGATATCATTAATAGTATTAATCACTCATGGAATTTGCGTAATTCAATATTTACACACCTGAATTTATTATGATCAGCCCTTTTAGGTACAGTTTGTTCTTCCACTTTTGGAATACATGTGACCTGGTTGCAACTCTGACCAATACCATTCCAAATTTAAAATCGTGATCTATTCACCATCTTATCTACAATGGTAATATTTAAGACAATTCCCAAGCTGTGTTAATACTGGTTTACCTTGGTTTCTGAGAATATTCGAATCGACGAATAGATAATAATATATTGCTCTATTTAAAATGAACCCATTACTAAGATGTTTATTTTGGAATCGTTTGCCGATATTGAAACAGTTGGGTTGTTTGGGGTTAAATTCGAAGGATTTTGCATGCTTTGTCGTGTCTATAATTATCCATTCTTTCAATATAGCGAAGATTGTAGTCGTAAAGATTGTTTAGCATTGCGTTTATATAAATTTATTAACTTTTTAGATCAAATGACCAAGTTCGCCTAGAATTTTCAAGTTGTTTATTATTCTTTTGATAATGCTAATTTTAAACTTCTTTTCTGCATAAATACAAATAATTAATTTCCAAGCAGTAGTTATAATTTAGAATGATTCGTTTTGTGTATTAACCAATCGATTGCAATTGATATTATGATCATGTCTATTCTATTTTAGGAGGTTGCACTCTCTAAAAACGTATTCAAAAATGATGTTGTCTTGGTAAAATGAGTATTGTGATCTCGGGCGTGAAGCGTATATCTATTGATGTGCACTCAATCCGTCTGTCATCTGCAGTACCGGCTTTGGGGGGTTAGGGTTAAGAAAATTAAATCTTCCACAATATGAATTCAACACAATTATGTTACTATTTGCATTTGAACATTAGGGTACATACATTAATATCCAGACTATGATTTACAACATCAGTTTTACTTTATAGTTACAAGATATTTGTGATTTACCATATGCACAGAATAATAATGTGGTTTGTAATTGCCATCAATTGAGAATGATATGACATGAAAAAGTCTTTAAATGGCAAATATGTTTTAATTCAATTAATTTCCAATATACAAGATCCACACGGTATAGTAGCAACATTTTTAGAAGTAGTTCCAAGAAACGTCCTTGGATCAGTTGGAAGATCACTAAGTATTGGTTGCAAAACTCTCAGCAATTTCTTAATAGAATTATGCTCAATTTTTTCTTCAATATACCTTTTTTTTTTAAATTTGACATTACATTAATCTGTATGCCACAATTTTGAAATTGCTTCAAATGATAATTGTGTGAAGCATATCTATTGTAACTAGCAATAAACTTAAATAAACAATATATTTGTGGCTTAGAGACTTGTTTTTTTCGTTATCTTCATCATACACATCACTGTCCGTTTCAGACAAGTCGATAGGAACTTTCTCAACATCATGATCATCATTGTTTGTGCTACAATCAATGTGAGAGCTTTCTGGAAAAACTTCATCTTCATTATCAGATACATATGAGCTTGATGAACTAACCATTTAAGGTATAAACAGTTAGGAAAAATAGATTTTATACTGAAATATTTTTTATGAAATTGTACTTGTTAAAAAATATAATATTCATATGAAATAGAAGTTCTAGGGAAATTTTAAAAACTTCAATTACATAAATTTTGTGTTTATACCTTGGAATGAATTTCGCTGTTTGCCTTCTAGAAAGCATCTGTATAAATTTGCTGACTGACGTCGAATCCTTCTTGTTTCATTTGGTGTAGGCATTTTTATTACCTGAAAATTCTACGCAATTAACATTATTGAAATGCTTATAAATAGTATATTTAAAATTGACTAATAATGAATGTCAATTGTACTCTTCTTTGGACATTGATGAGAGTTTATGGACACAACCCAACTCGACCCGAATAACATTTAGACAACCCGACGCGCCTTCCTAAATTTGACCAAATTGGATCCGACTTGCTCATTGGGCCGGTAGCAGAAATTACTTATTTGCAAAATATTTGATATGCCAAATCAAAAACTATAACAAATAAAACGAATTATGGTTCGGCAACTATAATTTAAATTACGATCGCGTTGAGTATTGTTTTTTTTTTCGAGAAAAAAGGCTAAAATCTGAAAAATTGTTTTAAGAACAATCTAGTGATCCAAGCAGCATAGATTAATCTCAATGGAGATTCGGATTTAAAACTGCAACATGTCACCAAAACAAATAAATATATTTTTAGACATAATTGTTAGCCAGTAGTGGGAAAATTACATTTAATTGCTATGCAATTCATAACATCTTAAATATCAACATTTTTACGTCATCTATACTTTGATGGTTTTTCGCAAAGTATTGCACAAAATGATTTTAACATTGTGTGAATATATACATATATATATATAAAATTTACACAGTACTGGCTTTAAGGAGGGGCAAGGGAGTCGAATGCCATGGGCCTTGCTCTTTTGAGTGCCCCGCACTAAGCAATTAACAGAGAAAAGTTATTAGTAAATTTTAGAAAAAGAAATTTAAATCTTTCACAATATGTATTTAAGAATTACATTGGTATTTGCATTTGAACATTAGGGTACATACATTAATATCCATACTATGATTTACAACATCATAAGTTTAACAAGTCTTACTTTATAGTTATATTTGTGATTTACCATATACACAAAATAATAATGTGGCTTGTAACTGCCATCAATTGAGAATGATATGGCATGAAAAAGTCTTTAAATGGCAAATATGTTTTAATTCAATTAATTTCCAATCTACAAGGAAAATTTCTTGATAAATATAATATTTGAGAAATACAATATGTGTTCTATCTAATTACTATATTTTTTCTTTTTATGTATAACACATTTTGCAGTTGCTTCAATTTTTCTTATAATATGATTCATTTACAAAATATACAGGACTGTATTATGTATATTCTAAGCTTGACAAGTACATATTATATAGTTCTATACTTAGGATACAATTATATAAATGTATCTATATTTTGCTAATGTAATCACATTGTATTACGTTATTTTTTTTTTTAATTTCTACATTATTTTATATTTCATTATAATATTGAAAATAAAAATAATGATACTAAAATTGTATTGTTATATTCAGTAACAACAAACAACTACCATTATTTCTTTAATTGTTAGAAAAAAGGATGTAATAAAACATGCCTTTGAAATTCAGACCATTTATTGCATACATAGTATACCCAAGGAAGCTCTTGAAAACATCATTCACTTTAAAGTAAATAAAACTTATTTTAAAGTATTAGATGAGTTTTCAAAATACTCTAAAGAAGTTTAATATTGCTCTTCAAAAATTTATTTTTTTTAAAGTTGCTTAAAGGTATTTTAAGATACTAGTTTATTTTTAAATATCTAATTCTCTTCAAAATACTTAATATGTTTTTAATATCTTCAAATTGCAATGTATAAACTGCTTTTTGGATTTAGAACTGATATCTTAAACTGCTGTCATGCAAATTTATATAATTATCTATAAGTATATTATCAAGGAAAAATGATATAATTATATATATTTTGCAAGCTATATAATTTCCCAACAAATAGCATATGCAAGGACAGATATATGCAGTTTTACAACAACTAAATAAGGAGGCGATACCCAAATTATTATAACAGGGGCGTTGTTATCATTACTTTTTCAGTTTATTTATTGGTTATATGTTGCCCCTGCCCCGCTTAGGCTAGGGCCAGCCCTGGGCATCTACCTTTAAATAGTGTTAAAAATGTATTTTTAAATTGTTGATCTTTTAAATTCCTTCACATTTATAGAGGAATGAAGTTTGTAAGCAATATGGATAGAAGTTTAATATTATGAAGTGGTGCTCATACAGGATGGTACTTACCTTAATTTGGATAGTTTTACAAATATTTGCTGTAGGCGATCACTCTTCTATGATCGTCACCTTCCTCTGTAGGAAATTTTAATAGTGTCTATTGTGGAGCTGTAAAATAAGTTAAAAGTAATTCTGTCAATATAACATCTGAAATGCCCAATGCATTGTCAGTGATTGAAAGATGAATATCCGAAATCTTGTGCACACTTCTACTTTTTCGAAGCAAGTTGCATTAACCGCCATCAAGTTTCTTCTCAAGATGTTATTCTGAATCCGCTAGTAGTTATGCACGTGATGTGATTTTGTGCACAGTGATTTATGCCAATTTTCTATTAATTGCAACAGCCTCAAATATGTAAGTCATTTGTTGTCGTTATAATATGGTTTTCTTACATCGAAAAACCCTTTCATTTCCCGCTTTAAGGTAATCATTAAGTAAAACAGGTATTTTCCCTAAAACTTTACTTCAGTTACACTCTCCTGGTCTTAAAGAAAAAATCAGCGCGCAAATGACTTAAAATGTTAAATTTTCTGCTAGAAATATTGTTGTCTTGCGTTTGGTTTTCCAAGATTATATAGGGGAGGAAGTTAGTAGCTTTACGCACACTAATCAATCTTTAAAATCGAAATGCAAATTATATTTTGTTTAAGGATTTTGTCAGAGAAATGCATGCGTGCTCTATGTGTTTTCGAGAAGCAATTCATAATCGTCGCAAGGTTGGATCTGAACCAATCCGGTCTTGATTTCTATGTGATTCCTCCAAATTTATACTTCTGAAATCCATTTAGTTCATCCGCATTCAAAATTTCCAGCGGACTTTTTCAGTGTAATCAGTCTCAAAAATTTGTGTGTTCGTATACATTTGTTAAAAATTGATTGGCAGGTGCTAATTAATGACTCATAACTCGCGATTAATTCATAAATGTGGGAGTGTGTCTAAAAGATGCGAATATTCATACATTACATAACCAAACTATAAATAATTTTAGAGTGTACGTGTGTCGTTTTCCGCCATTGGAACGACTAGTATATTGAAATAATCATGCATTTATTGTTAAAGAACTTGTGTGTACACTTGTTTGCTGAATAATAGCAGTGGTATTAAATTTCTTGTTATTACCCAGAAATTGTTTTATACTTAACCAAGACTATAGTGCATGTATATATTCAAAGAATGTTTTTTATCAACATATGCATATAGTTTCCTTAAACATCTAATAAAAGTCTTAACATGAGCGGCTTTAGAAATTTTTCCAATTATTTTTAAACATAACTGACTTCACTTGTGTGAATAAAAAAGTTACTTATCATCATCATATTGTATTAATGATGGAACTTGTTCTTGTACCTAAATTTCATTTATAAACCTTTGTGTTAAATTATTTATAGCGCTTATTGATTTTCATTAATATAAAAATGTTTCTCTGCAGAGTTTATCATTACATTCATACATAACTTTCATTTATAAGATTTTTTATTATAGTATTTAATGTGTTTATTGATGTTTATTCTATATTTTGTGTAATTTTTTCAGCACATAGTAAAGTTTATCTTTCAACTACATAATTTAATTTGTAGAATGTCTTAAAATGGGGTATCAATGGGCGATATTAAATAAATATACATAAAAACAAAACCATTAATACTTCAAAATACGGAAATAAAATCTGAATGTAGAAAAAAGAAGTCGAATTTAAGTGTATGTACGTTTTTCTTTCTCGGTTTTGAACGTTTATACTAATACTGTCATGAAATTCGCATTTTGTTCATTGCCTATGACGAAAAGATATCTTCATTTTAACACATTATTCAGTTTTTACAACGATTCAAGTGGTGACGGTTGAATTTATTCAACAATGTACTCTATTTTTTCATTTTAATAAGTTTATATTACTAACTTTGTTCATGTGATTACGAATTATTAAAAATTTCATAATTTTTTAAACTTGAATTATTTCTAATCACAGATCAATCTAAATTGCATCGTGGAGAAAATAATTCCAAAAACAAAACTTAAAACATTACACAATCTAAAGTCGATTTCTTCTTTCATGATGGTAAGAAAACGTTGAATGTTGTATTCACATCCAGTAAGTAGAAAAAGTAAATTTAAATACGATGAGATGTCATTCAAAGTAAAAAATGTATAAGTTTAGAAACACCATGTGCAGTGGAATGACATAAAATATGTTGTAATTAAACCATAACAAAGAGAAAAGTGTCGGGATATTTTAAAACCCGTAGCAATACATTTAACTTTGGAGGTACATCAAGTAATAAAAATATATATTTTCATAATAGTGGAGAAGTGTTTCTAAATCCAAATATATTGGAATTCTCTCCAATGCTATGCCTAAGAAACTCTGTCAAATTTAGATTTTATTTCAAAAATTCTTAATCTCTATACGATTTTGAAATATATATATATATATATATATATATATATAAAAAATTGGGTTAAATCCGGTTTTCCGATTGCATATTGCGTAATAAATATCTTATACTTCAATTCAATGAGAAAACCGCCTTGATGTATTTATTTCATTTTATCTTTTCGACAGGAAGTGTTGATTAATAAATCATTTTACTTTACTAACGTTTTAGATTTGTAGTATCTATCGTTTACATAAATGTATAAATTGGGAAAAACATCTTGTGATAATAATTTAGATTTGTTTCAAACTGGTGAAAAAAATTCTGTTTTCATATGACTTGAAAATATTTCATTTAATAATGATAGTTTATAAAGTGATTTAAATTTCATGTTTATATAGTTTGAGATAGACTGTTTATTAATTTGGTAGATATCAATCTTTACGATTGGATACATTCGACATTTGAACAATGGGAAATAGATAATAATTATGTAATGTTGAACTTGTCTGTGAAAAAGTGCAAGTTTGTACGCATGTGAATATACAGTCGGTATAATAGAATTTAATATTGCTGAAAGAAACAGAACTACGCTGAAAGATTTTAAACTTTGTGGGTGGCTTCTTTTAAAAATAATCTCTAATATTTCACAAGTTTGATTAACTTAGAAAAGGTATTAATGCTTTTTTGCGATATTATTCTTAGTTTTATAAATATATTTTTAAAAACCTTAATAAATTTATTTTTTGACAAACAAATTTTTACAGCATTTGTTCAAATTGTTAATTCTTTTATGTTTCATGGTAAATAAATTTTTTTTCTTAAATTTTTACCGCATTTGCTGAAAATGTAATCGTTTATATGTTTCATTATAAATAAAAACGTTTTATATTGTAAATATTTACAGGACTTGTTTAAATTGTAATCGTTTGTGTTTCATCGTAATTGAAAACGTTTTCTGTTGTAAATTTTTAACATCATTTGGCTAGATTGTAGTTGTTTACATATTTTATTTTAAATAATAACGTTTTTTATGTGAATTTTTAACATCATTCGTGTAAATTGTAATCATTTATTGTAATCAGTTTATATATTTTATTCTAAATAACAACGTTTTTTATTCTACATCTTTAAAAGTATTTGCTTAAATTGTAACCGTTTATATATTCCATTTTAAATAATAACGTTGTTTTTCTTGTTTATTTTTGTTATAATTTTTAATTGTCATGTGTTTTTGATTGTGAACGTCATCTTGTTTTAATAGTGACTTGTTTATTAACCATTTATTTGGACGCTATGGTGTGAAATTCATAACGTACATAAATACACATTGCGTATTTTTCCTGGATCATTCCCATCCAGCAATTATTTCCGACGAATATAATTAATGTTCTTTGAACTGTAGATAAAATTTGTTATATGAACAAGAAAAGAAGAACATATTTAAATCATTATCATTTTATTACGGCTTGCCACGGTCTCTTACTACTTAGGGCCCGTAGCGGGCGCGGACAAAAGTGTACGGACACTTGCCGGACATACGGACTCGACATGAAAATTTGTTGTTATTCGAGTATCTACAATCTCAAAATCATTTCTTTGATGTACATTAGATCTCTTCTATATATCTATGTATATGTATTTCGTGTATACTAACCTTCATGTGGATTTATCCGTAGTAATTACAAAACAATGCATAAAATATTACACATAAAATTAATTACCTTCATTAATGCTAAGGAACTTCATTTCACTGTCATCTTCTGATATTGCATTCATAATAATATAGGACATTATATTGTAATGTATGTTGCTAACTTCAGTAGACGAATTAATGTAATTTACTTATTTTACAATGTCATACAAGCAGTGCACTGTAGTTTCAATTTAATTATTTTCATATTGTTTGGTGCGTTGTCAATTATGGTTAGGGCCCGGATTTATATGTTTAAAAATATCCCAAAATATGCGTCATCAAACAATTTCAAAAGTATGCTTTAAAATACAGGGTGGGCCATAAGTCGCGCACCAAATAATTTTTGGGTCCATTCTTCTTCAACGAGACAGTAACTGCCGAGTTGTATTTAACAATGCTACAAAATGCTCTCATGCCACAGCTGGAGCGCATCGGTGAGGGAAAACCCCTTTGGTTTATGCAAGATGGTGCTCCGCCTCATTATGCGACGATTGTGAGAAATTGGTTGAGTGGTAATTTTGGAAATTGGATTAAACGAAGAGGCACGGTAGAATGGGCGCCAAGATCCCCTAACCTAACCACTATTGATTTTTATTTTTGGGGCCACCTCAAACAAATAGTCTACTCTACAAGAATTGCAGGTATCGACCATCTTCGCCAGCAGATAATTCGTGGTTGCAATCATATAGATGGAAACAGTGAGTTACTTGATAAAGTTTATGGAAATTTTGAACATCGATTGGAATTGTGTATCAACGCAAATGGTGAACATTTGTACACTTATGATTGTATGAGCGTGTACAAAGTGTGTTTCAGTATATTTGTTAAGCTTGGTTTTAATAAATAATGTTTGTTACTGTCAGAATTATTGCAAATCCTTTGGTGCGCGACTTATGGCCCACCCTGTATATATAAAAACTACATTAAAGGGAACAGATAGTCAATTATCAAGGTATGCACTTTTATACCAATAGTCACCTAAATTTTACTTCAAGTGATCAACAGTCATGAACATTCATATTGGCGGTTGAATTTGACCCACCTAGACTAGCGCCTCATTTCTGCATGTATGCACATTTAAAAGATTAACATCATTTGCATGGATTTTCTCTTCTTTATAACTTGTGCAAATATTCTCATGCATCGTATATCGAGAATTCCAGTAAAGCATTCAGCTTTTCTTTGCATTTCGCTCCCCCCCCTTTATTAGTTCTATGACACTATCGAGTATCTCAACCTGATTGCAAAGAAATAATCACCCTTACAGTTGCGTTATATCTTCAGGACAAAACAGAAGGATCCCGTAATCAACCGCAATTCCTACATTAAGTCGTCGTCCAGCAAATAATATATTTTTTAAAATTTCCTATATTCGTGAGTCTTCTGTTTCGAGATGTTGCAGGAACAGATAGAATTCAGCAAAATATTTGGCATCTGTGACATTCGCGTGTGAAATACGATGGAATATGCGAGATATCATAGAAACATACGTTAAAGAAAACTGTGTCCAAATATGCGCAAAAAAGACAACCCCAGCAGTAAATTCGAGAAATTACTGTTGAGATAATATCAATAGCTCAGACAACCTGTCTATAATAGTAAGGGTCTTTCCCAACAAGATTCACTTTCTTCAGTAATGGGTTTACAATGGAATTTTCTGTTGAAATGAAACTGAATGCTGCGAACGATTGATGTGAGTGTAGACTGGTAAAGGATTAGTCATGTATTTCCTAAGATTTCCCTTGGTCAGGGGCCACGGTCACATGTCTTAATTAGCATATATTTCGACTGGTCTTCCGTATCATGACAAGTTATAGTCTGAAATCTCCACATACTATTATCTGAAAGTTCATTTGGATATTGTTTCTGGAAAATGCATGTAGTAGAGTATTCAAACAATGTTTATTATGAAAGTTACCAGAGGACGATCTGTTACAGTCTTCGACTTAAGAGTAGTGTTAGGTAAATAAGGTTTTACTGCTGAACAGTGAATCGCTTGTTTCAATATAATAATTTAAAGTTTTATTAAAGACATGTATCACTACACGAAATTTTGTCCACATACACAATGCACGAATTAAACGATTTTTACATATACACGAGAATAAACGATCAGACTTGTCAACGAGCCGACATTTCCAAGCTCCGCTCGGCTCG
>CABFPE010000236.1:422358-456215 GCA_900660155.1 Hofstenia miamia | reverse complement strand
AGCCGACATTTCCAAGCTCCGCTCGGCTCGGCTCGGCTCGTTTAAATTTTGTGTACATTCGGCTCAGCTCGGCTCGCCACATAAAATCTTTGAATGAGGCTCGTTTTAGCTCGGTGTTTTTTTTTAAAATATTGCGTTCAAAGAATTTTTTACGTAGCTCTTCCTATTATTTAATAAACATTTCTTAAATAAGATTATAGGAAAGGCATGCTGACTGGAAAAAATAAGAAAAGTCTCCATAATCAAATTTACAAGCAGAACTATAAACTTGCTTTGCCTAAAATAGGCTCGTTTTGGGCTCGTTGTATATCAAATACTGTGCTCAAGCTCGGCTCGGCTCGGCTCGGATCGTTAGAATCTCGGCTCGTTGACAAGTCTGTAAATGATATATCACTGGCAATTGAATTCTCTCAGTTAGGAAGCATTGCATTTGGTATTGCTATATTGTAAAGATGTGCTCATACTTTATAAGATGTGTTTCAGTTTGTTTAACGTGCCATTAAAAGCAGTTGATTTTGATTGAATTCAATATTTTAACAGTGAACAGTTTTGAAGTTTTCAAAGAGAATATTAACAACACAGTATATACGTGCAAGTCGTTAGCAAACGCTTCTAGCAAACGCTTCAAAGTATTTGCTTTGTTAAATCAATTTAATTGAATGCGTGGGAGGTAACTCATTATTAATTTTTATCCCTTGTAGGTATTTAATAACTTCTTACACTAGATATTGTTTGCTTTAACATCTAGTTGCATTGTATGACTTATTGAATTTCCCGCGATATAGTGCTTGCATTACATTTAACTCATTTAGTAAATGGAATTTTATCCTTCCATTCAAGGCTGTTAAAATATATATAGTATATACTATATTACTCTAAAATGAATAATTTTTGGTCATTGAAAAATAAATTATTTGTTGGATTTTTTCTGCAAAACAATAAATCTTAGTTTAGTTACGCAATAACCACTTGGGTGTTTTACAGCAATTTCTCAAAAATCTATACAGTATTAGCATAATTTTAAGGGTATTTGTGTATATGTAGGTTCTATTTATTTAGGCAATTTTCAGGCCCGTGCCTTGCATTTGAAATTTAGGGGGCCATGGCCTCGCAAAGTTTAATAAATTAATCATAGTTCTACTCACATGAAATAGTTTCATTGAATTTTTAAATAGAATGGCATTAGTATTTTATATATTTCAACTAAAATATCGAGTTTTGTATCCAGGATGCCAAGAGGAATGGGCCCAATGGCCCAGCAGGGAGGGCTATGGCCCCCTGGCCCTCCCCTAGCCACTGCCCTTGAAATTTTTTAGCATATTATGTATCCGAATATCGACGCTCACAAACGTTTTAGGGAATCTTCAGTAATGGTCCCCTACAAATCAAAATTTTTAAAACATTATTTTTTTACAGGCCTGCTTGCAGTCACCATTGAGGATTTGCAACTATGATAATTATTTCTTCAAAACAAATTTTGGCCTTAATAAGATATTAATAGTCTTTATAGATTAGTCGCGAGTATGCAGGAAATTAATAATTTTAAATATTAGCCATTTATTAGACGGAATTGATAAAATATTGGTTACATTGGAAATTTAAAAATGAAAAACGACTACAGCACAGCATAGAGAAAAATATTTTTTCGAAATTCGATGTTTTATAAACAGTTTCTACGAAGCAGTTGGCCCTATTAATCTATTGGTTGCTACTCAAAATTATATTTGATAATTTAGTAATGAATTCCATCATTTTCAACTGTTAAAACCAATATTTATTTCTAAAACTGCCGTAAGATCAATGAATCCAATTTGATATGCAGAATTCTCCCTCCCGAGTCATGAGAAGCCCACAAATACCTGGTCGACTTGTTCTGAATTGTTCAAGATTCTTTCTTATTCTTTAAGACGTTTTGATAGAAACCGATGTATTTTTTCAAATTGCCTCAGTGTAAGGGTGAGTTTCCCTTAATTTCAAAGTTTTTAATGCTTTTTACACAGTGTATGCTGTGATTGAAAAAAGATAGCCTGTCATATGTTACTGACATCAGTTAAAACTGTTTCATTTCACATCCTTGTGCAATAAACCGCTTTTGCGCTTAACAAAGTGTGTCAGCAGATGAACAATTAAACTAGAACAACTGTGGTCTGTTTTACTCTTCACACCGTCAATGTAAGTTTGAATTATTGTTACGCTGAGAGCTAATCGGGATTTGGCTTTGATGACTAATTGAAATATAAAACACTTATTCCCGGAATTTATCCTCGGGAGAATTGTGTTATCGCATTTCTTGTTGGATCGAAAATTCCACAATGATCTATATTTTCACTGCGTTATCCATTTGCTTGCATACTTAGGGGATTTAAGATGATGATCAAGGTCACTGTGAAAATACATGTTATGTTAAATTACGGAAAACTTTGTATCATCTGAAAGCGTATAAAAACATTTTTCAAGATTTATGCAAGAAAATGCATCAATGGTTTGCGAAATATAATTGTATGCATGGATATTTTTTCAAAACTTGACAAATATATTTTTAAATATATTTTCAAATTTTGTAGAGAAAAAACCATTGGTCATTTTTTCCAAAATAGTTAATGTAATTCAAATATGATTTATTATAATATAATAACATAACTGCTTCCAAATTAATATTATATTACATATATTTATCAGATTGTGATATCAAGCATCAATATATAAATTCGAGAAATGTATAGTGACAGAAAAATATATTAATTTTATTTTAAATTATATAAAATAGATAGTTTAAATATATTTATTGTCAATATATTTAAATTAAATATATTTATATCACGGCCACTCTTCTTAATATTTAAGAGTGGCCGTGTTTATATACACGCCTGATTCCATATGATTCTATAATTATTGCTTGGTAATATAATTATATAATTTCATCCTAGCGTTTAAGTTATTGATTATATATATCCATAGAAGCCAGATCAATCAGTTATAGTCTGTATGTGCTAAACAATCAAATTTATTTTAAAATCGCTCATTAAAAGTATTACAACTTTTGTTGCGAAACCGATTAAGATAAGAAATCAGATTGGAGGAATTCAAATTATTTCAAAATTATCCTATCACATTGCTCGCTATAATTGGTTTAGCAACGAAAGTTGTATCGTTTGTGCGCGGCATTAAAGACATGTTTAAAATTTGTTCAGAGGTGTGGCTGGGTTGGTGAAATTGAACAAATTTAATCTGCGGTGCGTGACGGGAAACGAAGCAATTATTGCATCAAGGGACTCTTTGTTTACATTACGCAGTTTCGACACGTGTATTATTGCATACGTGCTCGTATCGAGATTTGAATATCTGATTTTTAATAATTACTTTACGCAAATAATGTATTTACATGTACTGTAAACTTTGTTTTTCTCCAATTGAAGATGAAATCTTGAATTGAATTCTTAAGGTGGGGTGAATTCTTAAAGTTCTGTGTTGTGATGTGGTGCTTTGAATTTCGTCGTGGTTTGGTTCAATGCCGTGACCGAAATTGGACACCCGCACTGGCCGCACACCAGTGTATTGACAAGCGCAAGCATAAGCTTCATGAGCGGCGATAAGCGAGGGTTAAAAGCGTCGCGTAGTGAAAAATAAGATCTCGTCAGAAAAGGATTGAATTGATACGAAAGTTTTTTAACATGCATATTGCTAGAAGTTCTATCTCCATAATCGGGAAATGAGGCGGTATTTTTAAAATGAATTGAATCTAGTATATTGCAGCTAAAATTGATTGCGGAGGCTGCCAGTAAACTTTAGTAAATTGTGACTAATCACAAACAGGTTAAACAACATAATTATAACAAACATTTAATTACTATTTTAAAAAATCAACGCTTTTTGTGTCATTGCATAACCATAATGAAAACAGTTTATATTTTTTGATTATCGTCAACTTAGAAGTAAATGAAAATTTTAAGTTTTTTGTGATCCGGTTTTGGATTGTGTAAGGTTATATACCATTACTTTAGTGTGAAATATTTACAAAGATTAGAAGCTTAACAAACAAAATGTGTTATAATATATTAAAATTTTAGAATCCCTTCATAATTACAGATAATGAACGCCTCAACTGTTACTGAATCTAAGCTTGAAGGGCGTTCTGTAACATTTAACCCTCTCTCTGATTGACTATCACACGTTTGGCCTAAATTAATTTGAAGTACAAGCATATATAATTTATTTTTTTACGTATTTTCCAGTAAGCCAATAGGATGTCATTAATAACGGAAATATCACAATCCTTGTAGCATGCGAACTCATTTCGCAAATTACAATTATTGATACTATGGGAGGGCCGGAATATTCTAGAATCTATCTTGGAATAACTCGCCATCAATATTCAATCCAGAATCATAACAAATGCGTTTGTGAGCAACAGCGAAAAAAACTAAAATATCTGAAAGTAGGATCCAAAAGTGTCATTTCGGTTCGAATATATTTTGAGTAACTCGACCTGACGAGAACTTTTCTGGAACCGACGCGGTTCTATCTCTGATGTAAACATCTGCCTAAATTAATGTACATTGTACTATTATTTCTTTCGGACCATGTTCTACATTAGTATTTGTATTGACTTTTTTGCATTCTAAGTAGATAATCTTCTATTCTATTCTATTTTAAAGGAAAGTAACGATAATATAGCACAAAAGCGCAAGCGGTGATAAGTGCAAGTTGAAAAAACGAAAGTGACTATAAACGATCAATTCAGTGCCGCACACCTAATTTGTTTGTTTCTACTGTATAATAATTAGGGCAACCTGAGAATGGCACCTAAAATCATTACAGGGGCACCAAAAATGGAAGTTATAAATAGGAAAATGGCATTAAAAAAGTGGTTTTCAAATGGCACTAAGATGCATTTATCAATGAAAATCACAATTGAAAATGCAAAATGATAAATTGTTGTTAAATTGAAGTACGAAAAAATTAATTTTAAAGTTTTTCTGAAAATTTTGTTTTTCGAAAGTTTTTTAAATAAAAAATTTAATTTAGATGAGAATCTATTCCGATATAAAAAGTGAATTTTTCTCAAGATAATTTAAGTATCACAGTATTCACAAAAAAATCTATTCGTTTTTGATAATACAAATTCACCAGTATATTTGAGAAATATACTTTTTAGCTTTAGAGGGCAACACTTCAGGCCCGTAGCCACGGGGGTTGGGGGACGAACCCCCCTTGAATACTAGACAACCCCTCCTTGAAAGCAAAGCTAAAAGCAAAATGAGCATGTAAAAATAAAAATTGTTAATTCAATTTTTGTAATTTTCCTCTCCATAATGTCGTGAAATGTATTCTAAGGTCTATTTTGTTTATACTTTCAAAAAATTTTGTGCACTCACATAATCACTACTAGATGACCTCACCCATCGGAAAATCCCGCTTACATCCATGCACGCAACATAAAATTCAAGACTTGGTAAAATTTTAGCTCAAATTATGGAAAAGTCGAAATTCACATCAACTCCTGCAGGCGTGTCGACCCCCTTACGTGATAATGCTGGCTACGGGCCTGAATTTACTACCCTCGTGGCTTAACTAAATTTAAAAGTGCTTATTAATGAAATAATATGATGTGATACGATTATGCTAAATATATTATAAGAAATAATATAATATAATAAAGTATCAAAAATATATTTGTATTTTATTATTATCTAAGTAATTACAGATATGTATAATTATATCCTATAATCATAATAGTGTAATTTATACTTGCCCAACTTGGGTCTGATTTCGAGATAATTGTTATTGAAAAGTAGGTATGTGATTTTTTAAATATTTTTTAAACTCTTTTACATCTCATTAACCTTAGCCTTAAACTGCGTAGGAATTTTTTAATTTTTATGTTTTTTTTAAAAGCTTTTAAGCGCACATAACGCTCAAACTGATAAAAGTCCCAATATCTGTAGGCACGGCGCGTAGACTTTTGACTTTCGCACAGTGGCCCGGATGGGACTTGGGTAGTATGTTTATAGAAAAGGAAATAATCGAGGATGGTTGTTGCTCCTATTGGTATTAGACCTCCTGATTACCTGAAAATTAGGAATGGTGAGAATTTTAAAATGTTGAAATTTTCAATGAAAAATCATGACACTTTTCAAGTACTTCACCCGCAACAATACACTTTTCTACAAATTTCCAACAATATGTTCGAGCACCTTCAGCAATAGTTGAGGCCATATCTCAGGTTTTCTAAATTTCATAATGGGCTTCGAGAAAATTGCTTTAAAACTTGGAAAATGTTTGTCCTTTATAAAGGACTTAAACAATTTTTTAAAAATTTGCTAAATATTACATTTTTAGAATATAAAGGATCGAATATTTCACCATATCTCAAACTTAACTTTTTCAACGTGAATAAACTACACATAAACAATTAACCACTCAACTCCAAGGAAAGCTTCAATATAAAACTATAGTTATAGATTAAAGTTAAATCAACAAAATAAACGCAAACCTAAACGTTGTTTGACAAATCCTTGTTTCATCTCTGTCTTTCATATGAATTTTTCTTAGTAAACTATATATATTATTAAATAGTTTCCTTTTTAGCAATGTACGCGTTTATTCTCATAATATCTTCTGCATGCTCCAACAGAACATCTATTGATATGCGATATAATGCAATGTGTAATATGCGACGAGTAGATATCGATAGAGAAATGTATGCTCATTCCGCAAGGTGGCGTTTTTACGCGATAAATGAAGCCTGTTGATTTTTTCGCAATAAATGAATGGTTGTCACTTCTGTTGTGTTAAACACTCCTTGTGATACCCTAAGAAAATATTAACCCCTTGTAACTCATGAAGATTTTCGAAATCCAAAAGAAATATCAACTCTTAAAAGAAATTTATATATATATATATATATATATATTTATTTATTTATTTATTTATTCATAAGTCATTGTCTTAGCCTTTATCTGCAAACTGTATTAAATGATTTTAGCTGTAGTTAGTAATTACTTAATAAGGACAATCAATTTTACCGCAATATTAATTGGCATCGGATTAATTAATGTAAATATTAATTTCTAGTAATATTGTATTTTACAACTACCTTAACGCATTGTCTTTGTGTGGGAATGGGGTAGATAAATGGAAGTAGAAGTTATTTATGATTGAATACCGTTCCAGAAGCGACAAACTCGTTATTTTATTGTAAGTTTCATTTGATAGTTTAAATGATGAAATAGTCATTTATTGTACTAATGCATTAACCCTAATCTGCGCAGGGATTTTTAATGTTATAAATCTTTTTTATACTTTTTCAAAATGGTCTCTGGGTCTATTTCACAACAAGTAATCTTTTTCTGTAGGAAACTTCCACATTCAATCAAGTCATAGGTCTTGCCGTCGCATTTTACTGGGGGATTTTTTAAATGTAATTGAAGAAATCATTTCTCTATCATGTAATGGCTTCGGGTTTAGGATATCTTTTTAGTTTGAGTTACGTTATGACGATTTTTTTCAAGATTTGCAAAACTCTCTGGCAGATTAGGGTAGTTAAAAAACTTACTAATCATATATAATTTCGTTTTTCTTAACACTAGAAGGACTGTTGGGAAAATTGACCCAAAAATGATTATCCGAATTTTACGACGTTTCAGAATTAGCAGTAGCTGACCCTTCTATAGTCTGTGTATTGTCTGAATGTGGTTACAATTTTCCGCAACTCTGTTTAGCTGAGAACCATAAACTCTACGCAAGGGCTGATGATCGCGGAGTAGTGTGCATTGTTGTCATTACATAAATCGACCAAGTTCATTTCTATCAGGATGAATATGGGATCACGCATCTGCTAATTGCTAATGTGGATTCCGACGACAGTGGAAGTGACGAAGAAAGTGAAAATGAACTTATCTACAATCCATCTCCACCAGTAAACGATGGAGAGGAAACTAATGTCAAAAGGGAAGGTCCTATTGAAAGCAAGAGCATGGCAAAAAGTGATGGCACTAATTGGATCCAGATTGAAATTGGAAGTGTCATTGAAAGAGGAAGAGCACCGGCATGAAACATCATACGACATAAACTGGGTGCTCTATATTTCATTCTGAACAGAGTTGGTAATGAAGAAGATATTTTCATCGAGCAGCTTCATCGAGCTTCTTGGTCATGACAACATTCGTGGGATCCTTGACTTCATAAGACAACAAGAAAAACATGAGTTCGAAATATCAGAAAATGATTTTTCACTTTCTTCGGACTGTGCATTATCAGAGGCATTCTCAAAGGAAAGAATGAGGTACTTTCATCATTTTGGAACATTACTTTGCTGGGAATGATTCGACACAATAGACGTGAAATTCCAAAGGAAGTTGCACAAAGTCTTGTTTCAAAGCATATTCAGTTTAACTCTTTGGCATTGTTTCAAATCAGAAAGGCAAATCCTTGCTGTTTTATAAGGCCAAAGCCTCTATAACTATTCGTTTTATCAACTGGGCACAAAACTGCGAAAGTAGACAAGAACGGTCCGAAGAAAAACCCCGACATTATCACAAATTATAACAACATGAAGTATGGCGTTGATACCGCAGACCAAATATTATGACTGTATTCTACCAAGTGCACATCAATGCGATGGCCGCTCGAGTTTTTCTACTATTTTTTAGACATCTTATGCTTCAATTCATGGATCTTGGCAAAAGAAATGAACATGAAGATTGCAAGAACCCACAGAGAGTTTTTGCTGAATATTCGTAAGCTGTGGTGCGCCAAGACACCAACCTGAAAGCGTCCATTTCATTTCAATATTTGCATACTTCGATCTTAAGCCCTGCTGAGTGGGCCATCTGAAAAACGGACGAGATATCAATAGTGCAGTTCCACTAAAGCAAGGGTAAAGTGCTGTGGGTGTCAAAAGTTTGTTTGTGGTAAGTGCTCGTCTCCACTATGCAATTCATGCATTTCCTCGTAGCTGGGCACCATAGATATTTCCATGGTTTGATATTTTGTCCTCCAATAAATAATTGTTCTATATTAGAATAAAAATGTTAATTGAAATAATAAGTTTTATTTGCTATGGGTCAATTGACCCAAAGGTCTTTAACGACTGAAAATTTTTTGGTCTTTCTAGTGTTAAATAGTGTTTGTGCTTCCGGAACGGTAATAATACAGAATTAATTTTTTATGAGAACTAGGAAAATCGCCTACCAGTGGGAGCTCGTGCATAAAAATCTTAGCCAAGCCAATATTTTAGTTAACTAAATTCAAAAAAATAATATAAATAAAAGCATCTAAAAATTTATTCATATATAAAATCCGTGTTGTGTTAGTTTCACAAAAATGGGACATCGTTAAAATTGTTAGTTATCGCCTCCGATGATGTTCGTGAAAATCGAAATATTTCAAGTATCTTGTAAGATATTTCGTGGATTTACAATTGAAATCATTTCTTTGATTGAGCACTTGAAATTTCATTGCTATATGAAGTAATTTAAGACGAATATCTTAGTCCTGACAAAATATGAAATTAAAATTGATTTTGAAATTATATTAATGGGGCGCATTCTCTGGAGGATTGAAATAGTTAATTGACATATTGGAATGCGTTGAAAAATTTCCATGTGAAAAATTTAGTGAATTGTAATTCTATTTTGCATAGTTTAGGTATTATTTACTTCTATTTTATGTGTTGAAAATGCATGTTTTTATATTTTGAAGGAAAAAATTCTTACAGATGCTAGTTTGTTAACGGTTTGTTAGTTGTGGGCGGGTGTGAAGAAAACATGTTGTCAATCGCTTTGTTTGACTGATTATTGCAATATATGTTCGAGGTGTCAATGGTTAATTTAAAAATTTAAAAGAAGAACTTTCACATCAATGCTATTTTCAATTTTAGTCGATTATTTTTTATAGATTATAAGAAAAAAACTATTTTTAAAGAAACTTGCAGTTTTAATGTAAATTCCTGTCATTGACATATAGATTAGGACACATGTTCTGGAAGAATTATTTTTTAAGCATTAAAGTTATGATTTTGATATTTTGCACCAAAAATAAATTCTTATTGTAATTCAATTTTGTTAAAATTTTCTTTTTGGAGGTTTAGTTTTTATTCTATGCTCCTGTGAAAATGCTCTTGAAAATATCTCCGCGAATATGCATATTATGAAAATATAACATAAAAAAGCAAACTCAGTTTATAAGTTTAGTACATTCACAAATTTTGATATTAATGCGCACAGTCGTTTCAAGTCTTTACATCGCTAGTTTTATGTAAATTTCTTCATTATGACACTTTGCTTTTCTACTAGAAGCGCTAGATATGATTTTGGATGTAGATGACTTTTCAATTTCATCAATATCTAAAACCGCAGTTTTTTTAAAAAATAGCAATAGACCCACACCCCAGCCAGGCTTAAATGATGCAACCTTGAAATTTCCTGGCAACGGTGCAAATTTAAGCGTGAACGGTCTTTTATCACAAATCATGAATCTCAGTGACAATGGCTGTGTTTGTCAAGGAAAAGCTAAAAGTTGGATAGCATGTGACTTTTTTTGTCCCCGAGAAATCTAAATCATATGATGATTCTTTTTCAAATCTAGACAAAGGCATTGCAAAATTTGATAATCCAAATCGCATAGCAACCCATGACCAGTCAAAAGCGGACATTTCATTGTTCGTAAAGAAAATGGAATTCAAACAGTTGATAGAGAAGCTGAACTCAACATAGTTTTGAAATTGTTAATTTTTATGCTTCCAAGACATTTTCATGCAATGGCATTTTGAAAAGCCATAATTCCGATAGCGTTTGCAATAATAGAATTTTTTGGAAATGAGGAATTATTGTTAACACAACTACAGTACAAAGCATTGAGCATCTCAGTGTAAGTGTAATATACACCAATAATGGAATTGGTAATGAACGATTCTTGGGATTTTTACAATTAATAGTAGAATATCGCCAGTTATATTTAACCCTTAAGACCCATAACGAAACTGAAGCTGCTTTAGCAGTAAAAAAATAGGATTGTATTCTTAATATGATAAATGATTGAGCAATGTATCTCTTATGTACTGGTCCATGCTTTGTTCTTTTTCTAACAAATGTTTTGCCAAGTCCGTTCTTGGACATTTTGCAGATTTTCCTGAAAAACTTTTACAAAAAATTCCAAACCCACAAGATGCGCCCTCATTTTTGTATTTGCAAGTCTTTCTGTCACAGCATTTTTTATTACATAGAAATCCAAAATCCTCATTGTATTCAACAATCGCATTCCCACAGAAATTGAGTGAGCGTGAGGGAGGATTAGAGAGACACGAGCTTTTCCATCCACTGAGGTATTTAGGCATGTATAATTGAGAACATACAAATCAACATTTTGAATATGTTCAGAAGGAGTGGTGGCTTGCCATTACGCAGTTATTCTCATGGCAGTCTACAAAAGTATCATAGGCAGTTTATCAAATATTCATGGGCCACTGTTGCTCCTAAACATCTGTTGTTAGAGGTAATGAATCTTATCGCTGCACAACCTATATAATGTGGTTCTAATGTAAAGATCTCTGGTAACCAAGCATACTCTTTAAATCAACTGGTTGCGCAAACTTCTGTGTACAAATAAACAATATCATATACCCATTTTTTAAAACTATCTAATGCATTAAACAGATGGTAATCAGCGCCCTATCACCAAAATTGAATTTTGAAATGCATCTATGACGCTACACTAGTGTTGCACTTGCAGTCCTTCAGGGAGTTCATTAATCATTGCCAAAAATGAATGTCAAGAAACTAGGATCAATATATTTTTCACACATATGGGTTGACAAACACCCGTTTTAATCACATGATTCGTTTAATTATTTTTATTTCCAAGTCAGTGAAAATTGAGCATGAAGTAGCCACAAAAATTGATGTTGATTCATGTGTAAAAATATTTTGTTAAAATTCAAACACGTCAAACCTATCTTTTGTTATTTAATATTATTACTATTTAGTTTGACATTTCAAATAATTAATAACCAACTAAGATCGGTATTTTGCGTCATGTGAAAAATATTCGATTAACACAATGATCATTCATATTGGATAAATTACTGCAATTACAATTGATTGTTAATATTAATTGATACACAATTCAAATAAGATATATTACGAATTCCTTTGATTTTCTTTGCTTTGAAAAATGGTATTTTGATATAATTAATATGGTATTTCATTTGACCTATATGTGCAAATGTCTAGGTTTCTGTGAATTCGTAAAACTACAATTTTACTTACTAACTTCATAAAAAATATCTAAATATTTCATGATTTATTGCAAGAAATTAGTGGAAACTCCTAATTCCACATTCGTACTGTAAGATTTATACCTTATTTACATTTGCTTGTGTCTATATTCCGGAGCTATTAGTGCTTTCCGTTTTAACTCAAGGTCATCTTTAAGCAGATTAAAAAGTTTTGTATTCCTCAATATTGCAATACTGTTTGCAACATATTGGCATTGGCATTTACAGTAATATATCATTTTTCTATTTCTATTTGAGGACTGAATATCATCTTTAGTGCACTTCTAACCACATATATAAATTATTTTTCAGGTTTGAAGTTCTTTTTGCACTAATTTTTAAGTCAGCGCTCATATTTATAGTAGCATCACAGGTTAATAGCATTCCAGAGAAAATTTACAAAAAACGAGTGTAATATCTTTTAACAAAAAGTATTACATGTCGTCTTTAAATTATCATTGTGATTATTGATTTTTAAAACGGAGTTTTCTTTGATAGCATTTGAGTGTCGTATCGAAGTACGAATTGTTGGCAGCAGCCATTTTGTTTGTGAATAGATAAATAGTTATTCAGGTGTTTATACCTGACTATGAAGAGCCCGTGGCACAATTTTCTTTGTTTAGGATAATCAGTATAATTAAACAAAATGTGCGCATCAATTTAATACCATTTCAAAGCAGGTGGATTTTAAGTTGTTATGGCGATTTCATCGCTATTTGTTTGCTGTAACATCCTGTGTGACATTGTGTAAGTGTGAATTCAAAACCTGTTTGCTCATATTTGTAAGTTTCTTGCTATACTACTATTATGTCACTAACACTAACAAATCTGGTTGCAGACATTTAACACAATTAGATATTCATTGTTTACAAGCATTAAGCAATTGATTTCTGCTCTATTTATATATGAAATGCTTCCGAAATTCGGATTAATTTATGTAGTAGTTTCCCACATTTTTTAATTACCCTCGAGCGTTGTTACATTTTTTATAATTTTATAATTGCTCCTCATTGCATGAGCAAATTGGAAGTGAATTTTTTCAAACGGTTGCAATCATCAATGCAACACACGCATAGATGATCCGCTTGCTCAAACGAATCGTTGGAAAAGTTTAATTTGTTTCTATAAGAACTTAAAACAAGACTGTGACATACAGTCCATTTTGTGCTTATTATACGAATAAGACTTGATGCTTAATCCAATCACCAACAATCTTGGATGCTATTGCAAAATCATCGCATCATCACATTAACATAAGGTTTGATTAATTGAATGGTTTTCATCAATATTTCTTAACTTCTAATAAACATAGTGTCGAGGTGGGCTTATATAATTTGGCAATGAAACAGACATATTTTTGAAATTGTTAGCGTTCAGTGAACATGCTACATACTCATCGAGATCCAGATTTCCATATATTTAGTTTGTTACTCAGCAATTGACTGAATTTATTAAAGAATTATCAGATTATTACTTCGTTATGTATCTGGATAATGTATTGTTTGATTAGACACTCAAGTTATTTTTAATTAAATGCAGATAAAATGTTATTGATGCGTTACTATGATAGATGCTTTAGGTGAAACTATCCCCGTATTTTGCCAAAAATTCTCATGATTTATCCATTTTTTTTCTGAGTTGATTTACTCATAAAATTGCACTCCCTCTGCTCGGAGATAAGTGTTAGTGTTTATTTCAAGTTTTTGTTCTACAGCTGCAGTTTTTAGAAGTAGGAATGAAATGATAACATATTTCAAAATGAACGATGTCTGTTAGCGTTCGTGAGTTAAGCACTGGAATTTCGTATTTCTCATGTTCTCGATATTTACTCCATCTCAATCCTTTCATTGTTATTTAGGGGTTAGACTTAAACAAATAGTTTCAAATTAATCGTTGAGTTTTGGTGTTAACTCCAGCGATATCAACATGTCGATTTTTTTAATTCCCGAGTTAAGTTTTTGAAAAATCACTTAAGTAATTGCGCATTTCAACTGGATTTTTTATGTTCCTAGAGTAAAATTTTAGCTGACTCGATGAACAACGGTATCCATTTTCAGCATATTTAGTTTGCCTTTGATAGGGTATGCAAACTAGGGTTAAATGTGTATAATTATATAAAATTTAGGATCTGCTTCAAACGACGTAATAAAAGGTACGAATCTCTGGGTAGCTCGGATTCAGAAGACTCTTTCCTTTGTTATGCCGAAGTTCCAAAGATGAACTCTGCCCGTCATCGTTATTGGAACACGATTAAGTCACAGTCATTTCGTGTCCAGCGCAAACTTGGACTTCTCAATATTTCAGATGACTTCGGCGAGTACGCTCCTGATCCTAAATCACATAGAATCGTCAATCTCCAATCCTCTCAGTCAAAGAAATTCTGTTCTAATCATATCAGTACAACCAAATATTCTTGGTGGAATTTTCTTTTCAAATTTCTGTGGGAGCAATTCCGAAGAGCTGCTAATCTATTCTTTTTATTAATTTCTTTGCTACAGCAAATACCTAATGTCTCACCTACTGGACAGTTCACTACTCTTGGCCCTTTAGTTGTAATTCTTACGATCACCGCTGTTAAAGAAATTCTAGAAGATGTTGCTAGGTGGCGTGCAGACAAATCGCTAAATG
Source organism: Hofstenia miamia (assembly GCA_900660155.1). Taxonomy (NCBI): domain Eukaryota; kingdom Metazoa; phylum Xenacoelomorpha; order Acoela; family Hofsteniidae; genus Hofstenia; species Hofstenia miamia. Next base: position 441,313 of record CABFPE010000236.1, on the reverse strand, counting down.
AAGCTTCTGCTGTCTTGCTAAAAAACTCTCAAAGAATTCAGTGGCGTAAAATTCGAGTGGGTGATTTCCTTCGAATATATCCAGGAGATTTCATTCCTGCAGATTGTGTGATACTATGGACAGAAGATGGATCGCCATGTCACATTGTTACTGCTAATCTTGATGGTGAGACGAATGTTAAAGAAAGAAGGTCTCCAGCAACATCAATTGTAAATATTAAAGCTATTCCAAAGTCTTTAGACATTAGATGTGATCTACCTAACAAATCAATTTACAAATTCTCAGGAATGATGAAAGTTAATGGTTCGGAGGAAGCGGTATTGGGTAATAGATTTTGTATTTATATATTGAAAAACCTAGTTTAAGAACTTATTTTGCAATAATGCACTCACTTATAAAGAGAAATACTAACCGCATAAAATTTCGAAATTTTCAGAAAATTATAGATACTTAAATTTAATTTGAAAAGTTTGTATAATGTTCTACTTTTTACATATATATATATATATATATATATATATATATATATATATATATATATATATTGAATGTATTTTATCCGTTAAAATGACTATATTGTTTTCGTTCATAAAGTGTCATTTTATAATATGCTGGAGACTTTTAGTTGTGATGTTTTATATATTACATTACACCAATTTATGGGTGCTATTAATTTGATGATTTTATTTAGCTAATGACAATGTTGTGCTGCGTGGATGTCAATTGGCCAAAAGCAGTGTGCCCATTGTTGCGTTCGTTGTTTACAATGGACCTGAAACTAAGGTTGCTCTCAACACGGGTGTCACGCCATTAAAACGCTCCCAATTGGATAAGGCTACCAACAAACAAATCTTAGCAATGTTCTTTGTTTTGCTGGTTTTAGCTTTCATTAGCCTTGTTGGAAGCAACGTGCACGATGCATTCAATGGTGAGGCTTCTTTACTCAGCACGTTATTAGTGCTCATTAACGTCTCAATCTTTTACATGCCCTCCATTTCTTTTAATAGAATGTACTTTTCAATAGTCACTCTGTATTGTAATCTTACTTTTTGTGAAGTTTTTAATTTTTTTTCAAATGCAATCATGATACAATATGTATCAGTACAGTAGATGGAAGCGGATTGAGTCGGGGCAAGCTTCTTAGTCAGCTTGCAATTTTTAGATGTATTTCTAAATTATTTCTCCACTTGCACATTTTTGCCATATAAAACACTAAAATTTCCATATGGGTAACAAAACCATCATCATCTATTTTATCATCGTACATTACAAATATATATTGAGATCTTGTAATAATTGGTTCACGCAACTTCTCTATTTATTTACCCGGTCAGCTTTCAGATTATGATTTATGTTTATTAACCTACAGGCGGGGTCGGGTCACGAAAAAAAGCAGTGCAGTTGGGTTGGATCGATAATTTTTACTGAGATTGGGTCCATATATGGTCTGTACTATGTAGGCAGTCAAAACTTATTTTCGTAGTCATATAATTCACATTTTTACTTTAAACTAACACTACAAATTACATAAAAACTGGCAAATTTTCTAAAATTTTGACAATACAGGGTGTCCCAATAAAAAGTTAACCGTACTTTGAATTTGTATATTTCAAAAACTACTGGTGATTTTTTTGCTCCGGCAAAAAATGTTTTATTTAACAACTATTTATCTGTCGATTTTGGAAATTTCATTAAATTCGAAGTTTAAAATCAAAAAAATATATTTATATCCATTTTTAACAAAAACACATTTTCGTATAGGTAATACAAATTCACTTTTTTAATTTTCTAAGCACCGTTTCATTCCACGTGCCCTCCATTTCTTTCCAAGCACAGCTGTGCCTTTGATCGCATTGATTGAACAACTTTTTTGATTAGCTGGTGATTTTCTTTAAGTAAATTGACTTCACATGTGATACTGTCTCTTAACTAGTTGATGTTTTGTGGTGGAGGTGAATACACTATATTCTTTAGATATTTCCATAAAGGCTTCTCTTGAAAAAGCAAAGCGGCCTACCTTCCTAGGCTTCGTTTTATTAGTTTATTTCCTTGCGCAAACATAATTTTGATGTCCTCCACTAAACCCATTAGTGTATCGTAAATGAAAATTTAATTAAATTTCGAGAATCGACAGATAAATAGTTGCTAAATAAAAAATTTTTTCAGGACAAAAAATTTCCAGTAGTTTTTGAAATATACAAATTCAAAGTACGGTTAACTTTTTATTGGGACATCCTGTATGCAGAATCTGTCAACTTAACACATGTACAGCCTGTGTTTCAACTGATTGGACTTTATTTTTAGGTAAGCCTTGGTACATGTCAAGCACATCAATCAATCAGTTCCTAAGCTTTATCACATTTTTTATTCTATACAACAACCTCGTGCCAATATCACTACTGGTGACTGTTGAGTTGGTGAAAGCTCAACAAGCATCGTTTATCAACAATGATCTTAAGCTTTACTATGCCAAAACAGACACACCAGCTGTTGCTAGGACATCCAATCTCAACGAGCAATTGGGTCAAATTAATACGGTCTTCAGTGATAAAACTGGTACCCTTACCTGTAACATGATGGTTCTCACTGGAATCACTGTTTTACGTGGATCACTCGAAGGCAATGACGATGTAATTCGCATTTTTTAACTATCTAATACACATATTTTTTTCAGCGTATTTCCAATTTTTTCAAAAAAGTTTCTTAATATTTATACTTTACTCACAAATAATTTTAATTTTGTTTTTGAACACATGCTTACAGCATTAATCAAAATAGGAAATGCTACTGTTCACACGAATTTCAAAGGAAATGCTTTAGTTAGTATAATTGAGGACATTTTTCCTAATGCAAACCTTATACTAGGAATTTCACATACAAAAATTGAATAATATCACGCACAATGTACTAAATGCGTTCAAACTATCTGTTTGTTAATGTACAGATTTCTAAACTGCGATTTCTTATTTCTTAATTTATGCTATGTGTAAAGTTAAATTCTCTTCCGAAATCTTATTTAGCGTGCTTTCGCTGATGTAATTAATGTGTTTCCTGTCATAATTGATCTCCGATAAAATCTTCACAGAAAGTGAAAAAAAGGTTGCTTCCAGAAATATTTATATATTTCATCTTACAAACAGAATAATTGCTTTGCATCCTCACAGTTGATTAGCTTATGCATCCGAAATGCTCTAGTCAATCCTGAATGTTGAGTATTTTCTCAGATAAATCTCTAAACAAAAGAAAGAATGGTTTGTCATTGACAATTTAAGTAATTTCACTATAACATTTGGAACAATATAATTTTTTTGTTGAAATTAATCAGTTAATACTGTAGGTTTATTGCACTATATTCTAGCATGCTAATGTTTTTCTCTTTAGAATGCCTGTGTGTTCAGAGGAGAAACGTTATCTGATGTAAAAGATCAGTTGGAAAACGTCCAATTCAACGAGCTTCATCAATTATTGTCGATGCTTTCGGCATGCAATACAGTTTCAACAATAGGCGGGTCGTATCAGGCGGAATCTCCTGATGAACTAGCATTTGCGGAGGGTGCTTGTGTGTTGGATTATAAATTACTTGGGCGTAGGACAGATGCTGACGCTGAGTATATTGAATATGTTCACAATGGTAAAACCTACAAAGTCGCAGTTTTGCGGACTATTCCGTTTGATAGTGATCGGAAGCGCATGTCCATGGTAGTGCAGTATGAAGACAAAAGTACTCATGTGTGGTGTAAGGGCGCAGATGAAGTTTTACGTCCATTATTAAAGCGTCCCCTCTCGTCTGCCATATATAATGAGGTAAACTGCAAACTCATCTCATGATTTTCTTAAGTGATTGTATCTAATCATTTTGTCTTTAGATGGTTGCTTATTCAAGGGAGGGTCTAAGAACATTACTTTTCACTCAGCGTGAAATTTCATTGGATGAAATAAAGTCACTTGATGAGAATGATGCAAAGGCTGCAGCGGTTATTGAAAGGGATCTTATTGCAATCGGTGCATCAGCCGTAGAGGATGCTTTGCAAGATGGTGTTAAAGATACCATAATTCAGCTTCGCAATGCAGGGATCAGCGTTTGGATGTTAACAGGAGATAAGGCAGAAACCGCTGAGCAGATTGCAAGATCAGTTGGATTAATTAAGAGAACTGCACCTGTGTATACCATACATGACTCTCAATGGGTTTCTGGAACAATTGGTGACGACGCGGGACTCTTAATAAAGGTTTGAAATTAAGTTACTATCAATTTTAATATCTATCAATTGCTTGCTTTTTGTTATCTTGTATGTTTTTAAATGTAATACATCAATAATCTTTATGATTAAAAGAATAATTCAAAACTTATTCCACTTTATAATTAGATGTTTTTTATTGATTTCAAATCCTTTCATTAGTAGAATGTCCTATGTAAATTATATATATATATATATATAATTTAATTTTTATATATCATGTAAAACATTTATTAGAATTATTTCAAGTATGTAACACTTAAGTGCTACATGAGTTCCATTGACACAATAGAACATTGAAACCATAAAATTTTGCAGACTAAAATGAATTTATCACATGAATAAGCCAAACGCCTATTGCTAAGCTTTTTACTTCTATTCTATAGACTTATATTCAACTTAATTATATCTACCCCTCTTAAATTTCTTATGCTATGCTGATGTATGAGCTTTAAGCATATCTTGTTACATAGTAAAGGCAATATGAAAAAGCAAAAAATACATGAAAATTGAGACTATACTATGTTGCTTACTGTACTGCATATCTGTATGCTTTATTATAATCATAAATATCTATGTTTAAAAATTTTGTTACTTATGTGAATACTGATGGATTTTCTTACATTTCTATAATACACTATTTAGGGTGACGATGCTTTGGAGCTCATCAATAATCCTGAGTGGGTCAGAAGAGCTCAATATGTTGGTGGAGTTATTGCTTGTCGATTAAGTCCTAATCAAAAGGCAGATATTGTCCGTGCAATCCAAGTAGCCAGTTGTGGTAAAGGCACTCTCGCTATTGGCGATGGTGCTAATGACGTCGCCATGATTCAGGCGGCTGATATCGGTGTTGGAATTCGAGGATTAGAAGGACTACAAGCTACTCTAGCCTCTGATTACGCCCTACCACAATTTAAAGGCTTGGCTAGATTACTTCTTGTTCATGGTGCTTGGAATTATTCTCGGATCTGCAAAGTTATTCACTATTGTTTTTATAAGAATCTATTATTGTACTTCATTAATTTCCTATTCCAGTTTTCCAATGGTTTTTCTGGTCAGCCTTGCTTTGAACGCTGGACATTAGCCGGTTATAACATTGCGTTTACATTTTTCCCTCCAATCCTTTTGGGTTTTTTTGAAAGATCTTGTGAAGATAAAAGTCATTTACAATATGGCGACCTTTACAGAACTTCTCAAGAAGGCCTTCTTTTCGACACGCGAACATTTTGGCTCAACATATTAAATGCAATATTTCATTCAGCCGTTATCTATTGCGTGGCTGGCTTAGTATGTGAGGCAGGAGGAATCAACTTCCTTAGTATCCATGTTGATGGGTTATTCGGATATGGAACTATCATTTACCTTGCAGTAGTAATTGTAGCAAATATCAAACTCTTACTAATAATGGACACTTGGAATATGCCTGTTATATCATTTTCACTCCTTTCCATTTTCATTTATTTTGTATGGTTGATCATGTCTAGTTACTGGATGCTGCTACCATTCATGACATTTTCAGTCGCTGACGCCACTGGGTTATTTACAAACATGATTAGCTCATTGGTGTTTTGGTTTTCAGCGATTATTCTCATCCCTGTCTGTTGTTTGTCGTTAGACGTATTTTTTAAGATGATTGAACAGAATTTTATAATGACCTTCACTCAGATCGTGCGAACGTTTGAGACTGAATTTGAGAACGAGTATATTGGTGGTGCTGTGTTAGATCTTGCCGCTGAAGATACACCCTCCCTCTGCAAACTTTTTAATTGTTTTCAATATGAAAAGCCTCCTTCTACCCAACGTCTTCAAAGCCAGTTTTCTCAGTCCACTCAACACACAACTATATTTCCTTAAATATTCAATTCTATTCAAATTCAATTCAATCTTAGATTTTTATAAATTACAGTGAAGTAGAAATTTTATTTTTCTAGTATTGTCTGATTACTTTGAGAATATTTTTAAGATGCTTACTTCAATATTTAGAAAAAAAATTGGCGAACAATAAGCTTTAGGCAGAATAATGTTGATGGAATTGAATATTGTAGTACAAATTAACACAGGCGGATAATATAATATCTCTAACAATTGTAAATCACTTGAAAATCTGTGACAATGTCAATTGTAGTGTTTTATATAGAAATTTTTTAAAAGCTACCTAAGTCTGCAAGTATATATAATGTTAGTTAATACCATTCTTATACAAAACAACTTTTTTAAACTGTTACCATAACTTTATAAAAACTTTGGATTTTAAATTTCATTATTTTAAGACATTGCTGTATTACTAAATATTTATAGAGTAATTTGAATCATGTTTTTATTTAAGTGTTTGTGAAGAAATATTTTTGCAGCATGAGTACTATGTTGATATTTTGCACTTTCCTGTAATTTGCAAATGACAATATTACAGCTTTAAGGTGGGTTTACAGCTCATCAATGAATTATAATACCTCTAAATTGAGAAGAATGCATTGTTGTTGATACGCTGTTTACAGCGTCTCAATTCAACTTGTTTATCACACTTTTATTTGTTATTGATACAGCGTTTACAGCTGACTAATCCCAATTGAATCTTATAATTCAAAACATTTGGGATTAGAGACATCCCACAGAAACGTTTTTTTTTAAGTTTTTCAAGCAATTGGGTCATGATCCTTTCCTGTTGCATGCCTAGTTTCGAATGAATATAATTGATTCAATGTTTACACTACCGTAATGACTAATTATGAAAAGAATGAAAGAGGAAATATCAAAAGTGGTTTGATCACGTCTTTCATCTCAATTGTGGAAATATGCTCGTCTTTCAAGTGTTTACAGCAGTATTAGCGCAATTGATAAACTCGATTACGCATTCTTTTGATTTCATTAGTTTTATTAATTGATCGTCTTTCACAGCTGTTTACAGCAGAATTTGTGCTAATTGCGCACTCGATTGCGAAATATTATATTTCATTGATAAGCTGTAAACACACCTTTAGGCATAAAAATGTCATGTTAATGTAAAACAATGCTTAAATATAGATTATCTTATATGCGATTGGAATATTAACAAATCGAATTCAGAAGTCAGAGGAACCTAAAAGTTATGAATCGTTTGCAACTTAATAAAGAGCAGTAAATTAATCAGATCACGTTTCCATGGAATCAAATATAACACAGTGTATATGCTTGACTCTTTTAAGCTGATCGATTAATTAGAAGCAGTGTTAAATTATTTTGTCCTTCTAGAGTTTTTGGCCTATTATTTTTGCTTCTGAAATAGGTAAGATAAAATTTCGTGTAGTGCTCTGTTCAGGGTTGGCATGCTTGAAAACGGACCTGTTTAAAACCAACTGTTTGTGCAATGTTTTTAAATGTTTTTTCTTCAAATTAATATAGAACTTTAGGAAAAGTTTGGAAAATAACTCGGGTTTCGGCCATTCGTGCTTTCATAACTGATTTTTTTACCGAAAAATAACGAAACTTACATTTTGTTAACGTGTATGAAACGAAAAATGAATGTTGATAAGTTTATCATAATTCAATGTTTGCTACTATGTGTTTTCAGCAAAATTGTAGTACCTTGATGTTGGCTTGACTAAGACAGAAACAGTGTTTTAAACGTTTAAGGCATTTTGAACATTAAAAACGATATTTTTTCTAAAAAATTAAAAATACACTTTTTTGCAAACTCTAGCTCTGTCACTGTAATCACCTGCGCTATTCTGATGTAATTCACTATCAAATATGCCTCCCGGCTCCACATTTCTTCATTCAGAAAAATATTTAATATTATTTAACTTTGTGTGTGAATGTTGGCTTAAGCGATTTCACTGCAGGCACTTATTGAAACAAAAGTTTAATATCGTTGAGAGAAAATGTCAAGCGTAAGAATTTCCTCAAACTAGTAAAAAAGAATACCTCAACATTGATTGGAAAAACCAACTTCTTGTTTACATTTTGAAGCCAGAATAAAAATATGAAGACTTTAATTTAGATACAAAATCAACCTTTCTTAATATATTCTAAAATTACAAAATTCAATTATTTAGAAAATTTACAAAATCAACATTACAATGTTTAAAAATCATTGACAGATTTTCAAAACATCTAATACAATGTACAGCTTACATTTTGATTTAACGATGATTCTCCAAACATCTTGGTAAAATCATATTAGCATTGTCTCGCATCAGCACAATGTAGACTGGATGTTCAGCGAGTGCAGTGACCACGCTCTATTCCAAATTTTGCGAGTTTCACCAAGATTTATTTCCGTAAACTCTTGATTGCGGTAGCCGAGAAACCTAGTGTTTCTAATGTAAGGGCACAAGAAGTGCTTTGCATCCATGATAACCATTCAAGATGAAATGAAAATGTTTCAAGAGGCTATTGTGAATGTTAAAACTGAAATGCACAATTGGAAAAAACCCCTCAAAGAAGCAATGCAAAAAACTGACAAATCAGTAATCACCGACATGGAAAGGATTTATTAGGATTTATTTAGCATTTATTAGTGATAATAATTCATTAAACATTATCTTAATGAATAAACCTGGTTATTTTCTATCTGAAGCCAAAGAACTTAGCGACCACAATGATGTTATAAAGCGGTCAGGTAATTCTTACCGACCGCCTAAAAAAATAGTGCAGAGTCAGGACAAGACAATACAAAATATGCTATTGTTGCAACAGAGAATTCTAGATATTAACTGAGAATGTGTATACTCAGGTAATGCATGTGAAAGTTATACCAATTTCATCAAATTGTTATTGCACGTTACTGAAGAATGCATACTGAAAATTACAGTTAGCTTCAGATCAAAATACTTGGTATGTGACGCCACTTATCAAGAGATTGCTAAAGAAACTCAATATATATTTAAGCAGCACAGAACTCAATAAACAAAATTACTATCTGTTCGTATTAAATTGATTGCACAGAACGAAACCAATTAGTTAAGTGAGTCTTCTAGTTTTTCGTTCGAATGGTGGAAAAAATGAAGCAAGAGGTACTTATAGAGTATTATAGAACCACATGATTCTACAAATACTATTTAAATTCTTGCAAAAATACCCATGTTGGGAATTGAGGAATATCTGATGGACCACTAGATTTGCAAGATTTTAATATGCTTTGGCTACGGTGAGACTATGTGATTGTTAACGGGCGATTGGTAAAATCGCAGTCTAACCACTGAGATAATTTACGATGTGACGTGATTTGTAATTGCGCTTGCTACTAATCACATAGTCTAACCGTAGCTTAAAGATTTGATCACTGCACAATGAGTCTGTCTCAAAGTAAAATCAGGTGATTTGATGTTTTGATTTTCAACAAATTCTACTTTATCCTGAAGAAATGATTTTGCAATTCGCTTTTTTCGTCAATGATTTCATTGGACACTTTTATTGCAATTTGCAAACTATGGATAGAGCTCCATTGTGATTTTTGGGATATCCTTCCATATATTTTTTTTTATGCTATAGGCCTTGCGATATACTATGTTACAAAAGTTTCTATCTCTTTTATACTGGTTAAAATTATCTTCAAATCGATTATTATAAAAGTTCTTATATGCTTCATTTTTTTGGCAAATATGTTTTGCAATCGTCTCAGTCCACGCTTTAAAATTTTAAAATTACGTTTGGTTTTACGATCTAATATAATACGTTGTTCATCGTAATATAAATTAACTTAACATTCAGACACGTTCATAAATTTATCCATCATTGCATTGTGTTTAGCTGGTGAGAAAATTATTGAAGCATTCATGTATTTTTCTGCAAAAGTTTCCTTTCTGAACACTAAAAAAATATGACTCCTGATTATTATATATTCACATGTCATTGCATATTGGTATTTCATGAGTAACATTTAAGCTGTAAAAGTGAAATTGCTTATACCGTATTAAAAATGAATTATACGCAGAAAGTTTGTATTTTTCAATTTTACGATTATTCTCTTAATCAAATTTAAAGCTATATAGAAATGTTTCTGTATGGATGTATTACTTGATGTAAAATACAAATCAAAATGAAAATTTTGATTAATCTCATTGGATAGCTTAACATCCAATCATCTTAAAAGAAATGAGTTTCGCAATTCATTATACTGCTTTGGTTTTTGTGGTTATTTACATTTTACAATTTTGAATCATGTCATATCAAGTGAGATATTGATAGCATTTATCTGTGAAAATGAAAATAGAGCTGTATATGCAGGAGCCAAGGCTGCAGAAGAGCTCTTAAAAATAAATTTTCCTCGTTTAAATAATGATAATTTTGTATTTCAGTAACAGTTTGATAATGTAAGTGAAAGTTTGGCTATTAATGACTTTGTAAACATCTTGAATAGTAATAGAAGAATTTATGCTGTGATTGGATAAAAAAATGGCTCCTCGGTTGCATTAGGTATTAATAAAAAAATAATTTACTCCATCATTAGATTTTATTCTAATTAAATTACTTCATGGAAAAAGCATACTTCAATAAATGTACATGCTGATTAACTAAGATATTTTTATTAACACTAGATTTATGGAGACAAATTTTATTTGATAAAAAATTCTTGTGCCATCTAGCAGATCTCATGGCTGCAGAACGAATTTTGTTGAGGTAGAAAGGATTACATTTAATACCCAGCATATAAACTAATTAAAGAACTTTGACTGTTATAATTATAAAATTGAGGAAGCGTTTTCCTGAAAGATTGCCTCCCCATTTCCGCCTCCACTGTCAAGTCCTATGGTTTTACATTCACATATGTTGATAATCCTAAAAATTTCAATGTTTTAAATTTTGCATATTTTGCATTAAACTTCAAATTAAAAGGAAGAGTGTTTTTACCAAATTATTCTTAAGAAATAACAGTGATTCTGATGATAAGAACCCAGGCTTGCCATAGAATAACATTTTCAACCTGCAACCCACCACAAGAATAAAAATTAGGCCCACTGACCCCACAAAATTTTTTTTTATAAACGTGTCAAACATTTCAATACAACACAATTGTAGAGACTGTGGATTTTAAATATATTTTAATAAATTATATACATAAAATCATGGCAAAATTTTACAAATGAATCACACTCCTCAGCATAGTCATAATCATTAATGCTATTTTTCAAAATTTGCGATTTGAAGATAATATAAAAATTTTTTATAAGGCTTAAATCTCTTGCTGCGATTTATTGATAATTTTTTACTCCAATACAATCAGCTAGACCATTCTTCGAAGCTTGGATATAATCAAGTCACAATTACGAAAACGTCTTCCGAGAACAATAAAATGTATAAAACACACTATTTGCAATGCATTATAATAATTTTTATTGAACAGTTTTTCGCAGTTAATTACCATTCTAATTTCAACAGGTAAATCCACATGAATTTTAAATTTATGTTAATTTGAAATAAAACGATTACAATAAATTTTTCGGAACCCCTACTTATTACAAGTTGGAGATACTAATATTTTAGGTTGCAAATTCAATGAGATTTTTAACATAATTGGAAATCTATGTACCTGCTAGTGTTTTTGGTAAATGAATAATGAAGCACACAAAAAAGGCTTATAGGCCATTTTGACCTATTGTCGATTTCTAGTGTTAAAAGTAGGCTAATTTAAGCCAAGTGGCAGACATTGAAATTTTGATCTAAAAATTAACATTCCGCCAAGTGCGTCGTCCCCTTTTATTACTCTACTTCTAGTCAAGCATGAGTACTGGAATGTTTGGGCTTCCTTCCACAATCAAGGATTTGTTTGAGTTTTCATCCATTAGCACTAGAAAAACGGTAAAAGGTCAAAATGATCTCTAATCATTTTTATTGATGAATTATCTATTCAGCAAAAACACAAAAAATTATGTTGATGATCTCATTGAATTTGCTATTTGTAGAAATTTTCTTTCAATTTCATAATCTTCGCATTGGAAATATCACTCATTGTAAATGTATTCTCAAGGAGTTATCGCTGTTGTATTGCTACAATAGCGCATGGTATATTTTACCATTTTGGTATTTCATTGGACCCATTGCAAACAAAATTGCTAAATATCAAATTCTTGAAAATAAGATTCTTATAAGTATCTCAACTAATTTTTCCAACTATTTAAAATACATATTAATGTCCTTCGTCAAATTTTCAAAGTTGATTTTCATAGACTAAATCAAAAAAATTTTCTGCTAAATATTTAAAAATTTTAAAACTAAGGTCGTGAAGTGCATTTTTACAATCTATTTTTCAATGTTTTCAAAAATGTTTGCGGTGCTTTGACCCGCTTTTGATCACTCACTTTATCATTACTAAGACGTCCCCTGTAATCAGCTAGAACCATTCTTACTCCTCTCATCAAACTAATGAATTGGTCGTCCTCTGCGCTCTACAAGTGATTTCCTATTTACAAAATAATTTTGGAAAGTTAAGTGTTAATAAAAAATGCTCTCAATCTAACATTGATGCAAGAAACTCTTTATGATTTAAAAAAACACTTTTACATGAGGGCATGAAATTTAAGCACTTAGAATAAAGCCTTCTACTTAAGATTCTGAACGACAACCAAAGTAAAAACTAGTTAATGACCTTTAATAACATTATTCGAAAAAAGGCTTACAAATTAACGAGGATTCAGTTATTGGAAATAATACTTAAATTGCATTAATTGAAGTGAATGCTTAACACGTCCAATTTAATTCGAGTTGTCAAGAGTGAAAATAAATTTGATAATGTGATACATGGGCCGCGCGTTTTATCATAATTCAACTAGATTTTATTGACGTTAATAAAGGTTGAGCGCAAATGGTACACCTTTTTTGCAGAAGTAATTGTCTTGCTAAATATTTCGTCTATGCTAAAGTACTATATATGCCAGTGGACTTAAATTTTGCAGGTTGGCCAAAAGTTTTACTGGCGGGCCACATATAGTATATAAGTTTGTTTTTTTAAATAATAACTTCTTGAATATAATTAAGGTAAAAAAGAACTAAAGTAAAAATAAACAAAAAAATTTTTCTCATTTTTTTGAAAAAGTGTATACAGAGCGTCATATAAATATGGAAATCGTACAGAGAGCTCTCTCTCTCTCTCTTTGTATATGTACATATATATATATATATATATATATATATAATCTAAAATAATGAGGCCGATTTAAGCTAAAATCATTTTTCTTTCTTTGAACGTACAAATAAATTGGAAAACGTTAAAAAAATCACATTTTGAAAAGTCAATTTCTTTTGAAAAAAGAAGAACATCTATGTAACGGGACCCATAATCTGAGATTTACAAACCTCTGCCAAAAACCAAAAAATGTGTTCCAAGAGCACAACAATGCTAACAAAATATTTGCCAGGGGGTGGCTAGGGTTATGACTATTTGCCATTCTGTATGACCATACCAAATTCAGCTGAGCTCTTTTGTGAAACTCTTGAAAATCTCTTTTCATTTCTAGTTCGAGAAAACTCCACCGAAACACATTTTTCATTTATTCAAGAGTGACATTGGAAATTATTTGAAAAATTTGAATTAAAAGAGCCCTCCCAGTGTAAATGTTCAGTCTTAGTATGTTATGCACATTCTGCAATATTTCTTTTGCGATTTCTGCTATACCGCGCATTAATGAAATAGAGCAAATTTTACTGCTCATGGATAATTTTTTCTGCTTATTACACTATTTGAAAATATATTTAACCTTCTGGAAATGGTATTTAGCAAAAGAATTGGAATGTACATGGATACTTTTGTGAATATACTCGCCAAAAGCCGGAGTCTCAAGTTTAGCTAAAGGGCATAACGCTTTGCACTGGTTTGTAGGCCTAAAAAATTTCTTTGACGATCATAGTTAATGCATTATTGGTTGAAGAAAATCAAATAATGTGTAATAATTTAATGTCGGTTGAAGGTTACATTAAAACAGAAGAAGATTCCACCCAAAATCTGTCAGTTATTAATTAATTGTAAATTATTATGATGTTATAAATAACCAGATAGACGTATGCTAACAACCTGTTAGATGTAAAAGTAAATAATCGCATTGATATTATTCGTGTGAATGTTAATACCAGAATACACCCGTATATTTTATTGTGTTCTATTTGGGCTTAACTTTATCAATGGTAGCAGACGTCTTTGAGTTATCGTAATCCACCACTGCGTTCTGATGATGTCAATTATGATATATGGAGAAATGACAACATGTAAACTAACAAAATTTTCCAGACCTAGTAATGCGAACTGGAGGAAAAAGATGGAAAACCAAGGGCATATTTTGTATATCAATTGATATATCATCTAGCATGAAATTGTCCTAAAAGAATAAGCAGACGTTATGCGATTTCTGCTTACATTACTAAAGCATCAATTGAAAACGAGCATTGATGATTCACCGACAGAAAAGTCTCTGGTTACATGGGCACTCTCTTCTGTTGGTCCATCCTTGTTGGAGCAGTCTTTGAATTGTGCTATTGTCAGTGCATGTACGAGAAGTGTTTGTGGAAACGAGTGGCCTAAATAGTACGTCAAGTTTGTCAGATAAATTCAAAAAAGTCACAAAAATGATTGAATCCAATTCCAAGGTAATATTTGGAAATCTTAAATATATTAATATAATTATAAAGACTATTTTTCCTGTTATCGGCAATAAATTCTGCACTATAGTGCAACGTTATTAATGGCAAGTTGCCACTCTTATTGAGCAAACAGGCGCTTAAAAGAGCAAAATGTAAACTTAATTTTGAAACAGATACCTGTATATTTTCTTATCAAAGTTTTACGTTAAGAACTACTTTATCAGGGCGTTATATTCTACCCTTAAATGCTAGTATTTTTACAGGTGGAACAGGAGTGTTTCCCCTTTAATAATGTAAATTCAAATAGAAATTTTGCGAGTTTGCTGACAAATGGTACTATTTAGAAAAGGATATACATAAATTACATGCGCAATTTGGTCACTGTGGTGCCGAGTCTTTATTGAAATTAATAAATGATTCGATTTCAAAGTGTGATAAAGAAATTGTTATAGCAGTATATGCAAATTGTAATAGTTGTCGTATGCATAAGAAACCAGCGAATCGACCCAACGTTTGTTTGCCGTTAAGCAGTGAATTTAATAGTATTGTTCCAATGGATTTACATTGATTAAAATATATACTATTTCCATATGATTTGCATCTTTAGTCGATTTAGTATGGCTATTGTTGAGATTAAAAAACCTGAAAAAATAGAAAATATTTTACGCTATTGGGTGTCGGTTTTCGGCCCACCAACCACTGCAATTCTTAAGGAGAATTTCCTAAAAAAAATGTGGAAAATTTTAACCTCAAATTACTTACAACGCCCGCGTATTGTCCTACAAGCAATCGAATTGTTGAAAGGCGCAAAGGAATTATTACTGATATTCTAGAACGTGTCCAGGATGAACACCCGCCTGTGTCGTTAGAAAAATGTGCTGCATGTGCTTTTATGGCGAAAAATAAATTGAAAAATAATTCTGGATTTAGTCCTGCTCAAATAGTTTTTGGCATCTTCCGAGCATAACAGAGAATAAACCACCAGCCCTGGAATGTGTTAGTATTAGCAAAACAGTAGCAGATACTTCAAACATGATACATGCAACTAAATTACATAGAAAAACTAAAAGAACTTACGTATGATAAACTCTTGGAAAAGGTCAGCCAATGAGTTCTGATCAAGCAACCCTAAAAATATGTTAGGAAGGGTCCAGTGGTTATTTACACAGTCACATCCTGATGTTATGTTTGAAGCTGGGCTTCAGTTTAGAACATGTGAAATGTATACGAATTTTCGATACGAATAAATTCGTCGTTTGAATTTTTATAAAGATTCACTAGTATGAAAGTTTAGAAAACATTGATCATCTAAAATTAAGTTTTTGGCGGATCCCATGGTGGATATTTGATTTATTTGACAAAGACATTGCATCCGTGTAGTCTGGTGCCTTGGTCTTCGCACAAAATTCGTCGCATTGTACATAGTACTTTAGCAGCAGAAACTTTGGCCTTGTATGAAGCTTTACATGAAGCAATATTTATTTGACAAATTGTTCATTTTATTCATAAATCTGATGCAACAATAATTGCTTTGATAGATAGCAAAACGCTACATGAAGCTGTTTATTCTTTAAAACCTGTTGCGGAAAAGCGTTTGAGGAATGATGTAGCATTGTACAACCACAGAAGATAGTTGAAAAGGTTGCTTAGATACCATCCAAATACCAGTTAGCTGATTCGCTCTCAAAACGAAGCGATCATTCAGAAAAGGTTATTTCCACAATGAAATCGTCCGATATTGAATTACCAAACTTTTAATTAAAAAAGGGCAAATGTTAGTTACTAATTAATTGTAAATTATTATGATGTTATAAATAACCAGATAGATGTATGCTAAAAACCTATTAGATGTAAAAGTAAATAATCACATTGATATTATAGTTGGAATACCAGAATACACACACTATATTTTATTGTATTCTATTTGGGCTTAACTTTATCAATTCACTATTTCATACAAATAGGCTAGTTTTCTTTTTTACTAACAGCTAAATGTGACAAAAATCGCCTCGTATGCTAAAAAGTAAGTGGAACTCCAGCCTAATCTTCCAATATAAAAATCACTCACTGTTGACCATTCAGATGAAATCATCTTAAACGCGTCTAACCGTTGTTTATATCCGCCGTTTTTTTTACATTCAGCATTCAATTACACGACTTCGTTTAAACTTTGTTTATTTGACAGGCAATATTTAAACGTCAGGTTGAGGGCATCTACAATGTAGAAAGCAAGCGATAAATAGCATATTGACCATTAACAGATTGCTTTTAATCGATTTTTTTGTATTATGAACAGTTGAGAAGAAAGTAAAAACTTATTATTGTAAATCTAGTAGATCTGAATAAACCAGAAATTATTGTCACGGCATATGTTTCAAAAAACATAGGCGGATAGTAATCCAAACCAATCTCTTAGATGATCAGATTTTGAAGGTTTATCAAGCAAACACCAATGCTGATCTGCAAATTCATATAGAAACGACTTCTAAACCATTCGCTGAAAGTTCTCAACTTTCGCAGCTCAGAGTATTTAGACGATACTTGCTCAGAATTTTGCCTTCGCCAACTAACTGCCATAGGCCATCTTCAATTTTATTTAGTAGAAACAGAATATCAATGGATACTATCTGAAATAAATTTATTGTGTTGGAACCTAAGTAGACGATATATTAATTGATTTAAATTTACTTGCCTTTTGCTTAAGTCAGTTGCAATGCTGTTTGTTTGTCCAATTAGTTTCAGCTATCGTAAAAATTAAAATTACGAAGTTAAATAGAATTTAAACAGTTTGAATACCACTTAAATGTTCAACACTGATATTAACATATATAAAAAAATTTGACTATGGGAATCCATAAAATGATAACGATCATTTATTGGCCTATGCTACCTTTTGATATCGTAAATAAAAAAATTATAAGTTTCTATTTCTAGTTATTCTGATCGTACGCCACAATAGCAGGTGAAAATCAAATTTCATCTACGTTATTAACATTTGAATGTAAAATAAATGTATAACATTTAGAAACATTTGCAAAATGACTGTATATGAACTTAATTTTACTTATGTAACAAAAAATTCATTCAATTTCCTGCATGTGTATTTCAAGTAGAAAAATAACTAAAAAATAAAATGACTACAAATTTTGATTAACTCACAAAATACATTCAAAAATTAAATAACATATGAAGTTTATGTACATGTACAAGTCCAGCACCAATTAATGTATATCCTCAGTTCTGGCACGAGGGTTCTGGAACCAGATGCGGACGTTATTTTCATCAACTCTAATCGCCTCTGCAAATTTACGGTTCTCTTCCTTTGTTAAAATCCTTTTAACTGTGAAGACGTTTTTCATCTGTAATTTGTTCTTTTGTGAATGCAGTCCGTTTCTTCTTAGCAGACAGAGAAGATATAAGATTTCGTTGATTTGTGTTCTTATTTACAGGAACGGAAGTCTGATTTCTCCTGTGTCTGTGGATTACAACAGGAGACTCAACATAGTAGTCCATAGCCATTCATTGTGAATCCCTCTGCCTTTCCTGTGAGAAACTTATTATTGTGTTTCGCATTATGCCTTTCCGAACACTGCAAATGTACAATTTTATCATTCCAACGCTCTGTAAAATCGTTTGAAGCGGCCTCCAAATTGCAGCTTGCACATTTATTGCCAAAAAATTTACTGAAATCAAACACTGCCATTGCGGTATTGAATGTTTTCAGGATTGAAAAATAAAATTGATCGTGATCCAAGTAATGGTGAATCTCATTAATTACAGAATACTACGTTTCATCAAGTGAAGGTTGTGAGTATATTTCGAAAATGAAATGTCTTCGAAAACTTAGTCCTTATATAGTGCACCAATTGAGCGGGGTAAGCTCGGTGGGACTTCAGGGGGCAAGGTGGTCATCGTGAACAACCGATCGATTACGTGATTAGCATTGAGTTGTACTAATTGTCGCGGTTGATTATCCAGTTCGTGGTTTCAATAAGAAATTTTGTTATGATACCATTAATATTATGCTACAGTATTAGAAGCTAAAAATGCTTTCATTCACTGACATTTTTGCCTTGCACCTGTTTTTTCAATAAATCAGTCAAATTTTGCATATTTTTAGAAACTTGAATCTTTGCTTGAACTTAAAGACACTTAAAATGTAACCAAAA
>CABFPE010000236.1:390082-420385 GCA_900660155.1 Hofstenia miamia | reverse complement strand
TATTTCGATTGTCTATTTTTGTGGATTCCACAAAATGCTGGAATTTGCTGTTTCACTTGTAAAATATTTTTGTGGATTCCACAAAATATTTGAAGTTTTTGAAACTAAAATATTAATAACAAAAATGGAAAATGTGATTTATTCCATTTTTATGTGACTCTATGTTATTCATAATTCGAGAACGTAAGAGCAATAATCAAACAATAGAAGTGCTAAAAAGTGAAGATGCACGAATTGGCTTGCTTTTGTGTACACAAAATTTGCCGCAGACTTCATGTGTGATATGTATTATCAGAATTTTGTAAGCAGAAACTTACAATTAAGTTTAACTTCTGATGTAACGAATGTTGTATTCCAATTTGGATCATGTAAACCAACTGAATTACAACTGGTTTTAAATGGCGCATTGCGTGAAGGGGTGTTAGAAAAACGAAATGATTTGGACATGCATATTTTCGGTACTCGCAATTTTACTGCAAGAGAAGCAATTGATTGTTTGAAAAGTTATTAAAATTCCAACTACGTTTACGGCTGGGGAAATGGATTCGATTGTGTTATGACAGTAATACTTGCGATAGCCCAGAGTCTTCAATATTCAATTTTTTAATGCATTTATAATGAGTCACCTAAATTATGCAAATATATTACTTACTGACATAAAAGATTGTTTTTTTTAGGAAACTTGATATCCAATTAAGATGGCACTAAATGCTTCAAAGAAAAATTCTTATAGAACTACATTTCAAAATCTATCCTTTTCCCAAGACAGCTTGTCATTTTAAATACTATGTTGACCTTTTTTAAACTCATAATAAACTTACCAACTTTTAATATGATTTCTCTGCTGGTTTTATTCATAAGCATAACTCCAGATCAAAATATTTTACATGTATTAGATATAGAAAAAAAATTATGAAAGAATCATTCATTAATACCGCTATCCGAACTTGGAATTCATTGCCTAAAGAAATAAAAAACATTGAAAAATTAAGCGTTTTTAAAAGGCAAATTAAAATTTACCTTAAACAACAGTATATCTCAGGTAAATTATGGCTAGGATATAAATTTTACAATTGTGATTACTCAACCCGTACTTGAAATCTCTCATTAGTAATTTTTCCCTAGCCTGGTAGATTTATTGTATAGTTATTTGTTGTTTTGTATGTATTACGTATGATTGTATATTTTTCGACGCTATTCAGATAAATTACCAGTTATTAATTGTCAATATTTATCTTAACAACAGCGTGTTTTTTGGGTGAACAACCAACTTTGAGCTTTGTGATTGTATGTTACTTCATTTTCGATTACTGTAGGTTCCATTTGTGGTTCATTACTCCTAGGCTCTACCGGATTTTCTTCTACGTCTGCTACGTTCTGTGGATTGCGATGCTTCATTCACAAGATTTGAGCTAGTCACTGCTTGTGAAATCTTGTTGGAATTATTATTGTATTCGCGAGTTGGGCGTGAAACGCCCAACGAGCTACGAGTTTGATCCTCGTTTTTCTTCTTTATAAAGCAACTTAATCCTTTCTCAATGTCCGATTTAGATAAATTTTACGTAAATTCCGCGTTTCATTCTGAATGTGATAATCATTGAGTCTTAGAACTTGGGACAATTTTTGAAATGAAGTATTTGTTTCATAGCATATAAGTTTAACTAATTTCAAAACATCATTTTTAGAATTGATATCCTTGCATAGGTTGCGGCATTCTTCAATGCGTTTGAATGATTCTTTTTCATGTAAGGCAATAGTTTCTTTACGTATATCACCAAAAGTAAAGTTTATGAAACCTGCCAGGAATTCCATTTTTTTAGTTAGTTCTCTCTTAATCATCATATTTTCCAGAGTTTTAATACTATTACCATAACCAAACATAAAAAGCTTGTCCGGGTTCATCTTGGACATTGACATTGTTTAGAAATTTCCGCAAAAGTCTGTTTAAATTAAGAAGCAACTTCTTATCGTCTGGCTCTGCGTTTTCAATGATCGATTTCGTTGAAGATTTCTTATTAGTATCAGGATACATCATTAAAGTACAAGTTTCCTAAAAGTTTAAATTCTACGACGCGCTTCGACAATGTCTTTTCAAGTTTTTACATTATAAAAAATAATCTCTATAACACTTTAAATTATAAAATTATAAAATGCACCAGTTTATTTACTCTAAATGTTCATGAAAATCACCACGAATGCATGGTAAATATCTTTACTTTAGCAGAGCAACTCAGGGGAAGACCAGTTACATTGTGTATCTTGATTTAGTTAGTAGTTTTCTTAAGGATTTTTGTGTATACCAGATAATTCTACGTTTAATTTTTAAATTCAATCCTTTTACAAAATAAAGTTTTAATGTCTTTCTATACGTGATATTTGCCATTGAGTACGATGTTTTAAGTAGGGCCAAGTTCTTCCTTTCTATAACCAATATTCATCAATGCTTTAAAGAAATTGTATGAAATTGATATATATTGCGAAGTATGGGAACAAATTCTTGAAAAGTGCAGGAGACGTGATCTAATAATCATTCTTTTAACAATGTTCCGATGTTCTGATCCTGCAGGGATAATTGAAAGATCTGATGTTTCCTTAACATGTACACTTCTGATAATATTGCCAATTTTTTTGCTTGAGGTGAACATCTAAAAAGGTCGCTTCCTTATTTGATATTTCATATGTAAATTTTATATTACTATCTGCTGAATTAAGCTGATTTTGAATAAATTTTAGAAGAGAAAGTCGAGTAAGCGGCCCTATTCTGAAACAGACTTTTGGCATCATGCTGTTTCAGTTGTGACAGATGATTAAGAATCCCACAAAGCAAAATCTTATCAGTGGTTTTAAAGCATGTGGTTTGTTTTTACTGAATTCTTCCATTCCACTTCAACGACTTGTGGTTCTAAAGAACACCAAGCCAGTACCAGCAAAGTCAATATTCACCGAGACTTGGATTCAACACTTGTTGGTATGCTTCAGGAAATGCGAGGACAATAACAAAAGAAAACCACGTGGAGCTAAGGTTCCAGCAGGCAAACCTATTACGCCACACGACATCTTGCAACAAACAGCTGCTGGTCGTACATTTTCTTTTTGATAACTCTTGGATTTCCAAAGAAATCAAAGTTGTATTTCTGAATTAAATAATTCGCAATGCAGCAAATTTTATTAAAGTACCAATTATCACTATAGTATTTTTCTTCGTTTTCTTAATAATAAATAGTAGACTTCTAGTTTTTCGATTGTTTTTAAATTCGAATGAAACAGTCTAAAATATTAATTAAATCATATTTTTTCCATGGATTATATCTATTAATTGATGGACATCCTTTGATTGAAGAAATAATGAAACTGGTAGGAGTTTATAGTAAATTAAAGCATTTTTGTATGCCATATTACTAATCCATGTTAAACATTTTTTTTTGAAATTTTTCAAGTTTGTCTATATCTGTAGAGTTTGCATACCAAATAGGAGAGGCATAAAATAAACTTGGTATGATAATCGAGTTAAATAATTTAAATTTAGTAGACGATGGTAGACTTGAAGGTAAATTTCTTCGTAGTTGTAATAATGTTATATTGGATTTTTTAATTCTCTGAAAAATATGATATGACCACGATAAATTATACGATATATTAACTCCTAAATCATTCACATGTTTGGAAGTATCAATCTGAAGATTTTCAATTTCTATTCTATGCGCTATGTATGAAGAATTGATACTCATTAAATGAAACTTGTGCGCTCTAAAGATTATATTACTATGTATAGCGAGCTCAATTCACAAACTTTATTCTACCCTCGTGAAAAAAGCATGAAATATGATGAACACCATCTATTGCATTGGTTACAGACAGATGTCAAAAAGTTAAACTACCATTTACGAGATGCTCGAAAATTCGTTTCAGATAACAGCCGAACTAATGTGAGGAAGCATTCTTTTGGGAAGTGTAGAGATTCCACGTGAAAATATAATAGACTACTGTATATAATGAATTCTGCATTTTGTTTATTTTATAAAATGTGTCCTGTAAGTTCGACCCTAGGTCGCAAGGGCAAATAAAATATTATTTTAGTGGATTGGAGTGAAAGTATATTGACTTGTATTTAAGCAAACGAAATAAAATCCAAAAAATTACTCAAATAATTAAAAAATACTAAAGACTAACTATCAAAGCTTTCTCAAACTGATTTTGTGATAAATTTCTAAGAGCCCAATATAGTTATGTTCCAGGAAACACGATTTCCAGTGATAATTTTAATTGAGCACATTTAATTGGAAATATAGAAATGTTCAAAACACTCCAAATAAATCAGGAAGAGAACGAGAAGGGGAGGGGTTAATAATCTTTAAACTATAACCAAGAACTATAGTCCTTGGTATAACATATGCCAAAAATTGGCCGAAAAATTTTATTGAAATATCTGAAACAGATAATGAACATTTGACAGTGATATGTCGGTCTCCCTACATTCTCATAGGGATTTTCACTTGTTATTCTAGTATACGACCAAAGAACCATCACACTCTATCACTTAATATACAGGGTGTAACAAAAGTAACCAGACGCTTCATTTTACGAGAAATCTAACTATTCATAAAATTAAAAAACGAATAATTTATAGTAGAATGTACAGTCTAGTGAATCTAAATCAACTTACTGAGGTTATAATGTCCAAAACGATGAATCATAAAAGAAGAAATTGTTCATAGCAAATGTCCGGAGACCGTGCAGGCCAATCGATGGGGCCTCTGCGACCCATCTACATGTTGGGAAAGCAGTTGTCCAGCCACTCTCGCACAAAAAGCGAATAATGGGGCTGAGCTTCATCTTGCTGAACTACAGTTTTTTGCTTTCATTTTGGAAGCGTCTGGTTACTTTTGTTACACCCTGTATGTATCGCAAAATATCCACGTGCGTTTGTATATATTGACGATGCAAATCAGAAAAATCTTATACATAAACATACCTTTTCCCTCTTTATCACAACTGCAAAATTTTTCCTCTTGCAAGCGGTCTGGAAGACAAAAATGAAAACCTCTCACTGACCTTCTCATTCACCTTTAACTCGTCAATCAACCATTCTCTTCATCTTCTGAAATCAAGGCAAATCTAGGTTCAGTAGTGCAGAATGTATCAACACGCACCATTAGGCGTCAATTGAATACTACCTTTGACCTTCCATTGTGCAAACCGGCAGCCAAACCCCGATTGTCTTCAAAGAACATTCGAGACTGGTTGCGCTTCTGCAGGCAATACCAACACTACACCTCTGAGATGTGGTATTAAGTAATGTTTAGTGACGAATCCAAGATTTGCCAGTTTACATCATACCGGCAACACGTTCGAAAACTAAGAAACCAAAGGTTCAACACAAGTTACACGCAACAAACTGTCCGCTCAGCACCTTCTGTGATGATTTGGGGTGCTATAACTGCGAATGGCGTGCTGGTCTGTATTTTGTTCCTCACAAGAGACAGTCACAGCCAAGGCCTACTTCAGAATAATTCAGGAGAAAGTTCCCATGTTTATGCAGCTTCGCGGAACATCTATACTACAAGAAGATGGTGCTCCTTGCCACAGCGCCAAAGTTGTGAAACAGTGGATTGCATCACAAGAACTGGCCGGGAAACTCCCCAGACTTCAACGTCATAGAAAATTGCTGGCATCACATCAAAAACTCTCTGAGGAAACGCCAATACACATCACTCGACGATCTGAAGGAGCAAATTAAAGTGGTATGGTGCGCAGAGATTACTGATGATTATTGTAGAAATCTGGTCGAGTCAATATCAAATCGCATTGCTACGTCTTTGGCCAATAATGGCTGACATACAAAATATTAGTGAGTTTTTCTGAATTAACTATTTGCTTCTACACGGTGTTATCATATTGTTTCTACATTGTTTTATTATATTGTTTCTACATTGCGTTTTTTAGTGTAAAAATACAAAAATTTCTAAATTTGGAGAGTGTTCCCAAGCTTTTGGCCAGTACTGTATATATATATATATATATATATATATANATCAATATAAAGGCAAATTCAAAATGTTTTTAATTAATTGTAGTTTTAGCAATAATTTTTCTATCGATAGACAACATTGAGAAATAGTCTACGGCATTTTTAAACTTATTCTGTTGACAAAGGTTAAAGCTAATTAGGATATTTCGAGCAAAAAATAAAGTAAAGTGCCTTCTAAGTGTTTTAAACTAATGGACTCAAATGAGGAATTTGGAAGCAGTAATTAGCTATTCATTAACGTCTTTGATCACACAATTCTTAAGGAACAATTGACCTTCTAAAACTAAGAATAAATATTAAATATTGGAGCTTCCATAATCTAAAAATTTAGTTTCTTTTTCTTAAGCTCATGGCAGCAAAGAAAATCGTCATGCTTTTCAAAAATGGATTTTTTACTAATTTAGCAATTTCTACCTTGTACCTTATAATTGACGTTTATATGAGCACAAAATTTAGAATATTCCATCAATTACCCAATTCATGGATTAATATTTCGTAACATAAAGAAAGAATGAATACAAGTTTGAAGAAAGAAATATATGTAAACAAAAGGAAAAGTTTAGACGTTTATATATCCCATATACTGTAGTGCTGCTTGCAATATATCACATAACTTGAATACCATTAAGGCATTATTTGATCGAGCATATATAATCTGTTCAACATATAAAGATACAGTTAATGCTTGAATCAAATTTTACCATCTTAGAAATCTAAGTAACCAAGTTGATAAATTCAAAAAAGAGTAAGAAATTTTAATACAAAGCTAAAAATCGCTAAGATCACCGCGATTTTTACATCATTTAAAACAAAAGATATGTTTCGTAACAAAAACAATATCCCAAAAAACTTAGTTTCATTCCGAGTCTACCAATACACCTGTGATGATTGTGATAAATCCCACATTGGTGAAACTAAGCGACATCTGGGAATAAGATCTAATGAGCACTTAAGAGGTAATCTGAATTCGGAAATTTTTACCCATCACCATCAAACTAAAGAAGACCAATTTAAAATTTTACTAGAGCTGAAAATCCGAAAATATCAGAGACAATATATATATAAAAGAAACAACAAAAGGTAAATTATTAAATCGACAACAAAGCATAATGACTTTACATTTATTCAAAGTGTATTGAATAAGATCATTTATATTTAGTGCAGTTAATTGTAAATTTATTTGCCGCATATTTTGTAAACTGACGATGATGGTAAAACATCGAAATAGATTTTTAAGACTGTTGGCGCATTCAAATAATATTAAAAGCTCAGTTTTCTTAAACAATATATATATATATATATATATATATACACACATATATATATATATATATATATATATACACATATATGTATACATATATATATATATACATATACATACATACATATTTCGTGCTTTTTGCTATGGGAATTGAAAAAACCTTACATTTGGCGAGAAACGATCCGAAATTTCTAAAGCATTTAGCCGGAATCGCACTTTCCCCCAAAATACCTATTTTTGGTCATTGCCCCACAGTATTCACTCGAACTTAAATATATTTACCATGGGGGTAGGCAAATTAAGGAAAGACTATACTGCAAGATATCAAAGATTTATGTTTGGAAAGGCGGTCATGATGAGGTTTTTAAAAACATTTAGTGGGAGATATATATATATATATATATATATATATATAATTATAACTATGCACATCTTACCATATGTAAATATAATTAGACATAAACAGCAATACCAGGAAGCAGACAATGTTGAAATCCGATAAGGAAAATCAAAGCATTGTGACAAATTTTAGTGAAATAGATAAAGTTACAATGAGGAAAATGCTTTATATAGGCGCCTTAAACAATTATTATTTTATAACAAATTAATAAGTTGTAAAATACCAGATATAAGTAATATTTATTGGGTGACTCAGTTAGCACGATAAATTCGAGCATGATATTCCTGGAGATGTTTTCCTGGAACTGAAATTTCCAACTGCATGCAGCATATTCATTATATTATTAAAAAGGATTTTGTAATTATTTGTTTTGTTAATACATATTGCTTAATAATTGTTTTTTAACAAAAAATTATCAGCATGAACTACAATAAATTTATTTGCAAACTAACTTAAATGAAACCTTTCATGCAAATAGAAAAGTTTTCTGATTATAATGTAGATAAAATTTTGGGAAAGGAATGCAGTTAATAAATATATGAGGTCACCATGGGTAGATTCAAAAATATACTTTATAAGGTAAGGCGTGTGCACCACTGGAGGTCGCATTTATTCAACTGTTAACAGTTCAAGGTTAAGCAACAGTTTGTTAATAGAAATAATGATTAATACGTTTCAAAAGAATTTAAGGTTGCTTCCACAGCTTCCGTATGACAATGCATTTAGGCGTCACCATTAAAATCACACATACAATGGCACAAAGTGATATGGCAACACTAAATAAAAAGTAAGCTGTGATTGGCTGAACATCTACTAAGAAGTAAAAAATCAATGCACAGAAAGTCGCAGCCAGGCATACATTGTATATCATTGTTCCAATAACTTTGCTATCATTTAGTTCTTCAATCTTCACATTGCGTGTTAATGTTGCAAGAATCACACCATAAATAATCATTAAAAATTTATAACCCCCCATAAAATAGAGTGCATATTGATTCATTATGTTGTTGATTCTTATTATGTAGTAGAAAATTTCTGTATCAGTCTTCTGATCATATACTCGACTTCCCACTTGCTTCCTTTCATATGTAACAGATGCTAAGAAAAACGATACTGTAATAAATGCAACTTCTACGATAACTAAGGAGCAAAGTGATATGAGAATAAATTCATCTTGTAACATTAGAAGCTTTCTTGAAGAACGCATCAGTCTTTCAGTCATTATAACATGAGCTCGGTAGGCTTTTATAAATAGCCCACCAAAACTTAATGTAAATGAACAAGCAATAATAAGAAATGATACAGAAGTTATAAGAAATTTGAATTCATTTTGATAATTCTGAACTATAGATGTTTGTGTAAAAGCTATAAGGATTGCACCGACATTACTTAGCAGACATCCACATATGATGACAGTGTTAATATGAGGAGAAGACATTTTAATGATTCTTAGTTCTCGATATTTCTGACTCATACATATCGAGATAAAAGACAGCAATATACCGGTAGCACTTAGTGCAAGTACAATGCACATCTTGCTTAATGGCATTATTAAGAACTTTTCGATTCTCATAGGCGCATCCCGTTCTACCAAAGTAAAATTATTTTCAAATAGAGATACGCGTTTGTCTATAGGGTTATATATTCCTATGTCTATTGGTATATTGTTAAGAAATATTTGAATTTTTACAAGCCTTTTTAGTTTGCCATTAGAGTCAAACCTAATATTGCCTAAGATTCCTTCAACTGACATGTGCAAAAGCTCATCCAATAGAAACTTTCCAAATTCAAATGATCTGCTGTGGTTGATGGATCTAATAGTTCTGTCTATTGCAGTCGCCATTGTCATAACACTATCAAATCCATTTCCTAACTCGTAAGTATAGCTAGAATTGTATTGACTTTCCAAGTTATCAATGGCTTCTCTTGCAGTAAAATTGGGACTACCGTAAATATTCACGTCCAAGTCACTTCTTTTATCTAGTTCGGCTTCACGCAACGCATAATCTAAAACCAGTTGTATTTCAGATGACTTGCAAGGTCCAATACGGTAAACATCATCTCTTACATTGGAAGTTAAAATTAATTGCAAACTTCTACTTACAAAATTCTGATAATACATATCACACATAAAGTCAGCAGCAAATTCTGTGTACATAAAAAACATAAGAATTCTAGCATCTTTACGTCTTAGCATTTCAATGGTTTGGTTATTTTCCTTGCGTTCTCGAATTATGAAAATATTTTCTATTGTTATATGATTTTGATCACATAATTCTTGAAAGTGACCGAGAATATCTAAAAGAGTGTCGATGCTTTCTGCTACCACATAAATTTTCTTCCATTTGAAGTAACTTAGAATACTTATTCTCACTGAGTTTCTTTCTAACGCAGAATCCGTCATCGTTAAAAAGTATGGATACTCTCTTTGGGCAGAAAGAGCACTTGATGCCGAATTTGGGCTCAAATGTGGAATACTGCGTTCAGTAAACACATAATCTAAATAATTTTAGAATTGGTAATAATCTATAGTTAAAGTCTAGAACAGGGGTGGGCAAAGTGTTTCCATTTGAAATTAGAAAAGTCTGTTTTCAATTTGACCAGATACAAATTATCCGCACAGAAGTTATGATATATAAATCTCTAGTGTTCGCATGAAAACCTATAGCGGGACAGATTTTGCCTACCCCTGGTCTAGAAAGAATAATATTCTCGAAATGTTAGATAAATTACTTAGAATGATAAATATGACTGTAGCAGACTTGTCAACGAGCCGACATTTCCAAGCTCGGCTCGTTTAAATTTTGTGTAAGTTCGGCTCGGCTCGCCACATAAAATCTTTGAATGAGGCTCATTTTAGCTCGGTATTTTTTTAAAAATATTGTGCTCAAAGAATTTTTTACATAGCTCTTCCTATTATTTAATAAACATTTCTTAAATAAGATTATAGGAAAAGCATATTGACTGCAAAAAATAAGAAAAATCTCCATAATCAAATTAACAAGCAGAACTATAAACTTGCTTTGGCTAAAATAGGCTCGTTTTGGGCTCGTTGTATATCAAATACTGTGCTCAAGCTCGGCTCGTATCGACTCGCCTCGTGAGAAGCTCGGCTCATTGACAAGTCTGGACTTTAGCGACTTAGCTAAATGGACTACCCTTATTTTTGGAGTTTACGTTTCAGCTACAGTGAATCGACCTGTTACCTCAATGTGCTTTTCCTGTCTACTGACGGAAGTTTAGATAACACTAGAAAAGACATTTCTCATATTTTTGTGTGCATACATTCAGATATGTTTCAGAAAATTTAACATTTCAAATTTGAAAATAATTCAAATATGCAACACAAACGTAAAGAATGTATTTTCAAATGGTATAATTTGATTTGGAAGTTCATCAATATTTTAGCCGTAAACCAGTAGAAGTCACATACACCATATTATTTACTACTAAATACTATTGTCCTCGCCATTTGGGATCTGACACCGGTTAAACAGTTGTCATAAGTACAAAATTTCGAATTTGCTGAAGCATCCATATATTTTAGAAACTACATTGAATGTTTCAAATAATGCCTTTAAAGTTTGGCGTAGAAAGTTAGTTAAAGTAGCAGAGTAGCATACAGGGGGTTTCCCTCTGACGACCGGTTCATCTGAAAATGATGGATCCTTATTCTTGTTCCACTGAGCAATAGTCCTAGCAACAGTATTTGTTGAGAATCCTAGCGCTTCAGCTACACGATTCCGTACTGGTCTTTGAGATCCTGCCCTTCCTTAATGCTTTTCTTTAATGAAATACTGATGGACTCGCACAATTAGAATTTTTTCAGCAGGGCAGAGCTCATGTTTGACAAACGGTATCTCGTACATTATTGTCAACTGACAAAATCCAAAGATAGCGTCGGAATAGTCTTGAATTGACCAATCTGACAATGGTTAAAAAAACTCATACAAAACCTATAAAAGAAATATTCGGTTTCGATTGACGGTTCAGTTTTGCCTGTCCGATCCCATTTGGCAAGGACAATAAATAATTAGTTTAAAGTCGATCTAATTCATTGTCGGAACCTAAATGATAGTGGTTAGAGATAGAGACATCCCAGTCTCAACTCAATCAAGTAATGTCAATGAATTATTGTTAAAAGAAAATTAAACGATTCTATTTTAAAGCAAAAACTTTGCTAGTGTCTTCAACTAATAGGTTACAAAGTGGGAAACTAAAAACTTAATTAGCGATTCATTATCAATTTGTTCCAAACAATTTCAAAGACCACTTAAGCTTATAAAACTAACTAAGAATATACATTAAGTCTTCGACATCCCAGACATTTTTCAACCAAATATAAATACATTTTTTGTTTTTTTGATTACTAAGATTTATTAAATAATGGTCTCTTACACTTTCAAACAGTGGAGAAGATTATATTTAAGAAGAAGTAAATAGGGTCTACTTTAGGAAAGGATTAGAATTTTGATACCTTTACAATGTTCCTAAAAATATTTTTATATATAATAAATTAACAGAAAATCACCTATCTATTTATACATTTCAATAATTTCTTTCCAGTATTGTTAAGTTTGACTACTATTATTCGTTTGATATAGAAATGAATTGTATAAAATATAAAGTTTGAGAAATTTCTCTAAACACAATTTTAATCACTTTCTATTTTATAATAATTGCCGAACAATAGCATTATTTCATAATCCCACTAGCAATGTTGATACTTCCGATGTATGTAAGATAGAAAAAATATTTACTTTTTTAAAATTGATTGAAATTATACTAAAATATATAAACAGTGAAAATTAGATTAAGAAACCACACAATACAATTTTGCCTGATTATTAAAATAAAACGATATTAGCCATATAAATACCTCAAATTTTGTGTTTTTCTTTTTTTATAATAATTGAATTAATTGAAAAATCCTCTGTTGTCAGCAACCAGAAAAAATTAAAATTAATAAATCATTACTAAACTACTTATGTTTTATAACAACTGCTTACTAATATTATTAGCATACTATTAGATATACTAGCAGAGCTTTATCCTTTCTTATATATATATATATATATATATATTTATATAATTGTTCCTTAATATAAATTCATTCTGCGATCTTGGTGCATTTGTGTTTCATTAAAACATTAAAGTCAGATGTTGATACTTTATGTATTTTTGAGTGCATATAAATTTCGGATTGTAAGTGTCCATAGAGATGTTCTTGAATTCGTGTCTTCAAATGTCTTTTGGTTTCACCCATGTAGAAGCTGTCACACTTCTGACAATTATATTTCTAAGCAATTGATGAAACCAAAGGTTTTTGAATTAGATCTTTGTTACGAATTACATTTGATGTTTTTTCCGAATTTAAAATTGGTATAATTCTTGATTTCCTTAGTTTTCTATTTAAATTATATATAGATTTTTTAAAACGTGATTTGTGAGGTTTAATAAAAGGTACTTTCCAAAATATATTATCTTTGTGTTCTTGTAAATTGTATTTTAATGAAGAGGATGTTAGAGCTTCTTTTGATGTTTTTTGCAATAATTTTTCAGGATACCCATTAGATCTTAGATTTTCAAATATTTTATCAAAAGTCTTTGAAGCACATTGTAGTTAGATGATAGTAAAACAGGTCTTATAAACATGTTTTTCGGAATTGAATGTTTATACTTATTATCACAGTATGATTGAAATGCTATATATAATCCGGTGTTAGTAGGTTTTCTAAAAGCAGATATTTCAAATCCCATTGATGTTTTCTTCAATGTTGCATCTAAAAAATGTATTGAATCTTCTTTTTCATATTCACAAGTAAATTTAATTTCACTTAATTGCGAATTAATGTAAGAAAGAAACATTGATGCATGATCATCGTTTTCCATCAAACAAAAAATATCATCAACAAAACGTTTGTAATAAATTGGTGGTTTTCTTAAGTTTAGAAAAGTCTTTTCGATTAAATCCATTACGAAATTGGCAAACGTTGGACCTAATAGAGAACCCATCGCCATCCCATCATGTTGTATATACACTTTATTTTCAAACAAAAAATAAATGTTTGATGAAGCTAATAATAAAAGCTTAGTATATATATATATATATATATATATATATTTATATATTATTCAACGTTTTCTCCTATAACTTAATCATCTTCAGAAATTTGAAAATTTATTGGGAAATTGATGGAGAGTTTACGAGATGCTACAATAATTAATGAATACAAATAGAGTGATTTTGATGTT
Organism: Hofstenia miamia; assembly: GCA_900660155.1. Classification (NCBI taxonomy): domain Eukaryota; kingdom Metazoa; phylum Xenacoelomorpha; order Acoela; family Hofsteniidae; genus Hofstenia; species Hofstenia miamia. Next base: position 406,438 of record CABFPE010000236.1, on the reverse strand, counting down.
TTTTGTCTATTTATAATTGTGAAATTTGAAATTTTTTCGCCTCCGGTATTTGAATGATTTATTTACAACAAATATCCTACAAAACAGTTACTAGATTAATAGTAGTAGAAATACACATGCTTTTGCAGATCAATATTGGAAGGAATATTTCTGGACCGTACTCAAATACGGACTGGCTTGAGATGTATAACTAACTTAAGCATTTCTTCAACGGTAGCAAGAATTCATCAGGAGTTAACTAACTTTAATCTACTGTTAAGAGGGCTTTCAAAGTTTGACGAAAATGAAGTTTGAAATTTGAATACCTTTCAAACCTTGAATTGAAAATTTGAATATTTGAATTATTTAATTCAAAATTTGATTTGAAATTTGAAAGTTTGAAAATTTGACTTCAAGTTTGAAATTTCTCTGAAAATTTCTTACATGCAAAATATTTATTAGACTGCAAAGTGTAATTAAATATACATCTAGCAGAAGGTCTGCTCAAATACATCTGATCCAGAGCTTACCTAGGTTTTATACTTTAACATTAAATTTCATGAAATGCCCTGTAATTTTTAAAAATGTTGAAAAATGTTGAAATTGCTAATTGAGTTAATCCAGATAAATCAGCAAAATTGAGAGACATACATATGTGGTCATGATGGACACATAGTGCAAAATGCGGTGGTTTATGAAACGTACTATAAGTCCCAGAGTTTTATATAAGGAATTTATTAATGTCTGTCAGATGTTTTCACTAAAAGTTTAACAAAGTAATTTAAATATTAATATTTTGGACACAATATTTTTCAATTTTTAAATAGAATTTTAACATACAATAGTATAGGAAAAAATCAATTAAGTGTTGATGTAAAAAATTTTGCCAAAAAATTGAAAATCAATGCTTGCTCTTTAGCCTTCAAAGTTTGATTTGAAATATGAATTTTCATAATTTGATTTTTTGTAAAAAATTGAATTTGAGATAGCCCTGAATGTTACTGTATGACCTGAATTTTTAATATGCATAATTGGCCGAGAAAATAATTACAATTATCATGATGATGCTTTTCGTGATTAATTAATAAGATAAAAACCTAGTCTTTTGAAAGACTTAATTTGTTAATTTTCACCAGGATCTACAAACAATGAAATTACAAGATATTTTTATTCCAAGAAATTCATTCTTCTATGTAATCACAATCCAGTGCAACTCCGTAGCTTGTCCTAATGTTTCCAATTTCAGACCACTATGATTTCTATATTATAAGAACTCACACTCTAAAACGTATTAATAGTTTATCACTCTTAGCATTATTGTAATTAAATAATTTTGGTGAAATTTTTCGTCACTTTAGAAGAAGAATAAAAGATCATCTAAATAGACAGTCAAAAACTTTTTCAGCATACAATAGGGTTCAGTAATACCTCCATTGCATGCTTAAGCATTTACTATTGACGAATACAAAAAATTTTCATTGTTCACATACATACCAACAGCATGTAAAGTGTATGTGCATGAACTACACTTTGCAAAATATGGTATGAGTTGTATGTGTACATGTACCTACATATATTGTATAAATCAGGGCATCAATTATTGCTTATAATACACAATGAAAAAGAATACAAAGCCCATTCATTAAAAAAACAAGCCTTTCAATATAACCGAATAATAATTTTTCACTATTATGGGGTTTTCACTAGTGCCGAATTTTTTAGTAATAGATGTACATACACTTTCTTTAGGTGTATGGAGAGTCTTTCACTATTGGCGAATTCAGTAACACCAGGCTTGTCTATAGTAAAAAACAAAGAAATTACACGTAATGCAAAACTGCAGAAGACAAGACCATAGAGCTGGGCAACTCTGAACTAAAAAATTAGATAGGACAATGCTATTCGAATGAGTTTAATCATTAGGGCAACCCAAAGAGCGGAAACGGCAATGTGGGCGAAATCGGCGGAATTTTTTCAAAGCGGAGGAATACAATTCAGTAAAGACGGATAAGGGTAAATTGAATAAATTGCTTTACCCCGAGAAACATCGAAGCATATATTTGCTGTTTTTGTAACAAAAAATAATAATTTTCTGTTGTATTGTATTTTCAAAAAGGCGGATAAAGGGCGATGTAAGAATAGAAAGGGCGGAGTTGTGTCGCCCTATTAAAAATTCGACAAAAAAGCGTAGCACACACAACGTAATAAAATAGTAATATACCAGATTTGCAAGAATGTTTTAATACCCAGAAGCTAGAACGTCCAATACTTATTAAATTTAAAATAAACGATTAGCTAAATTGTCAACCACCATTTATATCGGGGAGGGAGACGAGTCAGAAATTTGCTGGTAACATTAAAGAGTGGGCTCTCATTGGTGATGTGCCAGGAATTTTTATTTAATACTTAGTATTATTTTCATTTGAGAACAATAGAATTATATTGAATAATAATTTTTTTATTCATTTATTGAAATCGAATAATACTAATAATTGAAAAATTAAACTACCTAATATTACGGATGAAGCGGTTGTTTCTGATCCAATCACCGCAGAAATCTGTTTGCCGTTTATGGAAACACCAAAAATTTTTTTAACCGCTAGACTTTCAGTTCCATGGTCAAAGATGTAATGAAAAGTGTATGTTTGATTCTGCAAATGAGAAAATGATGTGTGTAGGAGTTCTTCCGCAAACTTAGCTCCTTTGTATATATCTTTATCTTCATTTTCAGAAACAAATACGATTAATATCTCACGTGATGAAATATGAAGGAAATTTCTAGAAGCAAGCAGCAATAGAAACCAAGGAATCATATTAAATAATTAAATTGATTACTAGGAACATGATTGGGTAATACACAATCCAATAAAATTAATCAAATATTTCATGCCTGGCTGATTTATTTAAAGCAGCCTAGATTATTTTCAGCAATATGTACGACTGAAACAATGCTAAATATATGATGCAACCTCTTAGGGTTAGAAACATATTGAACTCGAGCTGTTACGTCAAAATGCACTTTAAAGCAAGAAGTGTGGGGTTCCGGTTCGGAAAAGTTAATTTTGGTTCCGGTCCATGTTTGACCTGGTAGTCATTGGCGTCTTTAATTTTGCTATCACATATAAACTTAGAAATTTTTTACTTGATAACGAAAATATACAATGTAACAAAGCATAGCCACCTAAAATATGTGTCTGAAGCGTAACACATCAAAGTCACTGATGAAATTAATACTAAACATATTCTTGATGTCATACAGATATAGGTATTTGGTCCCGTCCCGTCCCGTATCTAGTCCCGAAATAGCAATTTTGGTCCCGATATCTGGTTCAAGTCCCTGCGGCACCAAATACAGGACCGGAACCAGGAACCAGGATACAGGACCCACACACCTCCATTTAGAGCATAATGTAAAATTGTTTGGCTTATTCTCAACAAATACACTGCAAGATACTATAAGAACTGTGATAGAAATGACTTATTCCAACAAGAGCAATAATATAATTTTTACAAAATTTTGGAAAGCAAGTGACAGGAGAAGCAGGCACGAAATTGAACGAATCAGCTTTAGATATGAAACCATATTGATTTGCAATAACTAGAGAGTTCGACCGAAATATTTATTTCTACAGGTGGTAAGATGTTCAGGTAAAATTTTGAATATAATATGATAGGGCCCATTATATTATATTATTCCTTCTTTGATAAAATTCACTACCAATATTTGCTCAAACTTTGCAATTTTGTCTACCTTTAATGGGCATTTTGGAACCGATGATATTTTTCAACAAATTCATGCTACCAGTATATTTTTATTTTATTATGACTACATGTAAAGTCATGGTATGATTTTGATTTTGAATTTAGTTTTTTTGCTATCATCACTTATGTGCTTTGTAATATGTTTGAATATTTATTGCTTCCTTGCTATTGTATCTTAAACAAAGATGTAGTAAATTTTAAATTTTTAACCAATATTAAATCTTTTACTTAGTGTCTTGTTGATTTATTAACTGAATATGTATTAAACTTCCAGTTAATAATCAATTTTATACCATAGTAAAGTGATTTTATACATTTTCATTTCACTATGTTGACTAATACAATATGAATTTATGATTTTTTATCCCAATTGCAAAAATTCTTAGCAAGTTTTGCTGTGTAAATACTTTGAATGATGTTTTATTGTTGTAGAAATGAAGATATTAGCCATGTTTGCTTAAGCATTTAGAAATAATTACACACTTGGATAAGAGAAGAGAAAGCTCATCATGGAATTTTAGCTGATTTAGCTAGATATATTTGCAGGTTCATAGTTGTACCAGTGGGAATTCAAATGCATAGAGATACATCATCTACAATCATTTGAACAATAGATGACATGACATATTAAATATTAATAGGGGCGAACTGATACTTTGCATAGCATAAAAGAATAAATCAAATTAATGGCTAATCAGCTTGTTGAGTTGAAGATAGTTGCTGATTTAAAATACACCTAATAACAAGGCGTGTAGCATACTTTTCTATTTTTGAATTTATTTTTATTAGAACATTTCTCATTTAACGAACATGTTTAAATTTTAATATTTAAGTAACAATCAAATTTTTATTAGTTGATTTTATGCATCTTGTTTTTCATTATTTTGATGCATTAATAATTCACATTTGCTTCACAAAATTCTCAGTGATTTGCCTTTTAATTACTAGACATCATGTTTCATTGCCATTGAATAATACAGCACATTTACTAAATTTTTTTACCCATAATTATATACGCTATTTTGCTATTATATGCTGTCATCAAATCAGACCAATTTAAAGAAATCGCTAAAAATACTTTTTCTATGCCTTCTCAAGAAAATAGATGGGTGAATAAAATGCAAATTGCCCCAAAATCTAGCAAACATTTCTTTTAAAGAAAGGCAGCACTACAATTCATATTGCTTCGTCATTCAGAAAGATTTCATGATGGCATAAAAATGCATGCCAATTTAGAGCAATCACTAAAAATATATTTTATGCCATGTATTAAGATAGCACGTGAAATCAATTTTCATATATCATCTTGCGACAGAAATATTCCATAGCAAAAAATATTTCGTGTAATGGTTTGCACATGACTATGCTACAATAAATTGTATTTTCTTAACAATAAAACATTTAAAAACTTAATTAAAAAACTCTAGTTCATTTCGTTCATAAAATTTACAAGTAGAAATTATTATAATTTAAAAAAGTATTCCAAATTTCAAACTGGATAGATTCTGGCGTTCACACGTCACACCCATTAAAACAGTATTTTAGAAAATTATCAAAAATAGAAATCGTTTCCATTACGTTTCCATCTTTGCAACAACCTAGCTCAGCCATAAATTAAATATTTTCAATAATATCAGAGTATAAATTTTCAAATTCACATGGTCCGGACAAAAATCAGCTGTCCACCAGGATATGGATAAAGCGGAATTGATGTACTAACTTTTTCACCCATGTAGAAAAATGTATACATTTAGAAGGTCGAACTCAATGTGGGAGTGATTCTAATTTAGCAAAGCAAATTTATCAATTTCTATGCATTCTAATACATCAGCTACATAGCAGTGGATAATGACCTAAAATGTTATCATTCCCTACAAAAATATTTTGCTGCATGTAATGATATCCTGTGTAAGAGTGGTAGATTTGAAAATGTGAAACTCAACAAAAGGCAGCTTGCACAAAAAGATAATTCATATACAATTATTAAATGTGCTATATTTCACATGTATGCAATGTTTAAGCTTGGGGAGCCATTTTTCCACTTTGTATTCTGAAAACCTGTATATATTAGTGAAAACAAATTATATTACAGTTAATATAAAAATGCACTAAGCAAATAGAAATGCATTGAATTTTTTACAAAAGAAAATTTGAGCAACTTTATTCATTTGCAAAATGTAATATAGCTCTGATTTTTTTCCATAATTGGCTAACTATGAAAACTGTCATGCATAATAGCAAAAATATGTAGCTGCATGAATAAACAAGGAAAATATACAGAGCTGTGCAAACACTAATAAATTTCTTGCTAGAAACTAATAAAAATTGTTACTCAAAAACACCACCTCCTATAATTGTGAATAATCTTGCAACTGCTGACAGCTATTATAATGATAAGCAATTTACCTGAGATCACCCTAAGATGGCGTTGGAACATCCCTGTCAACATTGATGATTGTAACACNACTTTGTATTCTGAAAACCTGTATATATTAGTGAAAACAAATTATATTACAGTTAATATAAAAATGCACTAAGCAAATAGAAATGCATTGAATTTTTTACAAAAGAAAATTTGAGCAACTTTATTCATTTGCAAAATGTAATATAGCTCTGATTTTTTTCCATAATTGGCTAACTATGAAAACTGTCATGCATAATAGCAAAAATATGTAGCTGCATGAATAAACAAGGAAAATATACAGAGCTGTGCAAACACTAATAAATTTCTTGCTAGAAACTAATAAAAATTGTTACTCAAAAACACCACCTCCTATAATTGTGAATAATCTTGCAACTGCTGACAGCTATTATAATGATAAGCAATTTACCTGAGATCACCCTAAGATGGCGTTGGAACATCCCTGTCAACATTGATGATTGTAACACATCAAAATCAATATTTAAAATGGTTGTTAAATTCAAATATTATATATATATATATATATATATATATTAATATAATTGAAATGTGCAATACGCTATATTCAATATAGTTTGCACATGACTACACTACAATAAATTGTTTTTTAACAAAAATAAACAGTTAAAAACTTAATTAAAAAAGCTATTGTCCATTTCATTCATGAGAGAAGTTTACAAATAGAAATAATTATAATTTAAAAAAATATTCCAAATTTGAAATTGGATATATTCTGGAGTTATCATGTCACATCTATTAAAACTGTAATTTAGAAATTTATCAAAAATAGAAATTGTTTACATTAGCATTATGAAATATAAGGAAGAGACTTTATTCAAAGTTTTATATTGAAATTAAATATGATTATTTAACAAAATTTTGGAATTGATGAAAACAATAAGTAATGAAAAAATTCTAAAAATGTCAACAGCTTTTTAAAGTTTTATGCCACCATTTTTCAATTAAGGAAATGTAACACATAATAATAATGACTAAAAAGTCGAAGTTTCTTTTAAGAATCTTGAATATACCAATACATTAAGAAAATCTCTCACACAATTGCACTAAGTGATATCAAAACACTGAGCAGTAAGCAAGCCATGATAGTCTGAGCATCTATCAAGAAGTAAGAAATGAATATGTAGAATACTATGGAGAGATATATATCATAAATTAGAGACCCAATAATTTTAATGTCATTTACTTATTGCGGGTTATCGTGTTGCAAGTATTACTCCACAAATAATCATTAGAAATTTGTATCATGCAACAATATAGTGTGCATAAGGATAAATTATGTTATTGCTGCATAACATTTCTGATAGTATATTCGACTTCCCTCTTGTTTCATATCTAACAGTTGTAGAGCCTCATCTTGCATTGTAATAAGATTTCGTGTTGGTAATACCACTAACTGCTAAATTTGTAATCTCAAACAGTATTTTCTTTTGTCTATTATTGCATTCAGAATATGTGCACAGAAATCCTAATATTGGAACCAATGTATTTATATGTATTTATAATTCATAGTTATTCAGATGGAATTGACAAGAAGATACCTAAGCAAAAGCAATTTTACTTTGATTACACAGTGCCACACAAACTTTCTTATTGCATAACAATAAACTGCTTTAAATAACAGAAAACTCCATTAAAATGGCAAGCTTTAAAATCTTGTGCCCTTTTCTAAGAGCCACCCTAATATATATATAGTAATTTATATGGTGTAAACTTCTGTTACAAATGAAATGCTTTGCAATTTTAATAGTTAAGTATTTTATTTGCTCAATTGATGACAAAAATACAACTTATAGTAATATAATCGCATGCACACTATATTGAATATAGCAAATGAAATGTTGGTGCAGCAAGCAGAGCAGCATTGGTAATCTCGGAATGACATACCATGAAATACATTGGGAAAGCGCATTCATATGCGCGTAAAGTCTACAAAAGACAAATCAATGTACGATTGTATAGTTGGCTGCAAAAAAAATGAGACTAGAAAAAAGGCATATTACTTTTGAACTACTGAACGTAACAACAAGAAAGGTAAGATTTTAAAGATACATTAAAGGACTATAAGTAAAAAGCATCAATGATTTGTTTTCCTCCTGTAGAAATAACTTCATTAAAACGAACTGAAACTGATTTCATTAAATTGGACTTCATTTCAGATGTCAAAATGTGTTCACTTTTTTGTATTTTTTCTTTTAAATCGGATATATTTTTCAGATTTTTCTTCTCAACGTCTCATTTTCAATATCTGCCACACGTTTTCGAGGAGAAAAATCAGCAGAACTTGGTGGCCATTGCAAAAACTGGGTATTATTTTCAGAAAACCAATTTTTTGTCTTTGCTGACGTGTGCGGGGTTGCTCCGTCCTGTTGGAGTATCCATCCATCATCATATAAAGCATCAGCATAAGGCATAAATTCAGCTATAATTTGGCAATATCTTTGACTGTCGATTGTGGCTTTTCCGTCTAAAATTTTCAAATAAAACCCACGATAGGAAAGTGCTCCCCAAACCATAATTTTTTGGTCGAACTTTGGAACCGCTTTTGTTGGTCTTGGACATTTCTTTGGCGACCACACTTGTACTTTGTTTCTGTGTAGTTGAAATACGCACTCATCAGTTATCCAAACATCTTCAAAAGTGTAGTCTTTCCACTCTTTCACGAAATTTAATCTTTTTTCTTGATGTTCTTTTGTAATCAGAAGTCGATTTTTTCTGCCAATTTTTGTAACTCCACTTTTTTTTCAGTGTTCTCTCAACTGTGGTTTCATGCACAGAGATGTCGGTTTCAGTTTGAAGTCGGTTTGCAATTTTTTCCCCAGAAATATAGGGATTTTTGAGAGCAATTGCGACTGTTTTCTGAATGAATTTTCCAATAATTTTTCGAGGGCGTCCACTTCCTTTTCTTCTTTTGAGAGATTCTCCTTGTCGAATTTTTTTCAGCTTTCGAAAATAAGTTGATCGAGAAATTTGCGATGTCGCAAAGGCGTTTTCAAGCTGTTCCAACGTTTCCATTCCGAAAAAATCAAGTAGAAACTTTGCAAAGCAAAACAATTTGTTTGGTAAGTGTTTTCAAATAAATACGAAGTACCAGTTTAATTAATTAACTTTTTTGTTTGACCATTTTAAAGTTCACAAAATTCTCGTTGTCTTTTATTTTTATAGTTTTCCTCTAAAACGTCTCAATACGTTTCCACAAAGCGTGAAAAATAGGTGTTCAGTCTCATTTTTTTGCAGCCAACTATAAAGTGGTTCTGACAATTGTCAGTGCTCCAAGTCGAATCTATTTTTGAAGAAGTGTTCTTCATTCNGTACTTTGTTTCTGTGTAGTTGAAATACGCACTCATCAGTTATCCAAACATCTTCAAAAGTGTAGTCTTCCAATCTTTCACGAAATTTAATCTTTTTTCTTGATGTTCTTTTGTAATCAGAAGTCGATTTTTTCTGCCAATTTTTGTAACTCCACTTTTTTTTCAGTGTTCTCTCAACTGTGGTTTCATGCACAGAGATGTCGGTTTCAGTTTGAAGTCGGTTTGCAATTTTTTCCCCNTCCACTTCCTTTTCTTCTTTTGAGAGATTCTCCTTGTCGAATTTTTTTCAGCTTTCGAAAATAAGTTGATCGAGAAATTTGCGATGTCGCAAAGGCGTTTTCAAGCTGTTCCAACGTTTCCATTCCGATCAAATCAAGTAGAAACCTTGCAAAGCAAAACAATTTGTTTGGTAAGTGTTTTCAAATAAATACGAAGTACCAGTTTAATTAATTAACTTTTTTGTTTGACCATTTTAAAGTTCACAAAATTCTCGTTGTCTTTTATTTTTATAGTTTTCCTCTAAAACGTCTCAATACGTTTCCACAAAGCGTGAAAAATAGGTGTTCAGTCTCATTTTTTTTGCAGCCAACTATAAAGTGGTTCTGACAATTGTCAGTGCTCCAAGTCGAATCTATTTTTGAAGAAGTGTTCTTCATTCAAATACTGCATTACCTCCCTAATTACTCAAAAAAGCTCACAATATTATTGAAAATGCATGGTCGAGCTTGAAAGCTATAGTAAAAAGAGATTATCAAATCAATTGTGTTCGATCATGACTGACGAAAGAGATATGTTCCAAGAAGAAATTTCGCCTTCACTATATCGGACAAATCATATATGAGAACATCAATGTTATTTTGGTAAATAATTGTATCAATTATTTCGCTCATTTTCAGAGTTTATTAAATAACATTTTTCATAGTCCATCCCATCATCTTTTATGCTAAGCTTAACAAAGAAAATAAACAACTTTCGTGTTGCAATTAAATATTTGCTTATAGAGTATAAACATAGAACTGTACATAAAATACTATGCAGTGTAGATTCTTACTTGGCAAGCTAAGGACTCGTAAAAATGCAGAAAAATTAAACTGTTTTCTATTTTTTTCCGAAATAAACTTCTGTCTGCGCGCCTGCAAGCTTTGAATAATTTGCATAAACTTTGTAATATTCTATGTTCAATATAATAAACATGTGAGTAAGCTTCAACAAATGATGTTTTTTTCAAAAATAAACATTGAAAAAACTTAATAAAAATTCCTAAGCCATTTCATTTATGAGATATAGAAATTATTAAAATGTTTATTTAAAAATATATTCCTTCCTTGAAATTGACTATTCCGAAATTGGTGGTGTAAAGATATTAATTCTAAAGTTCACACCCATTAATACAGTAGTATTTCTTTTATCTACAAAAACAATTTTAATGTTGTATGTTAGAAATCTAGCAAAAATATAAAATATTTACGTCAGTATCACGAAATATAAGGAAAAGATTGTTAAACGATTATATTGTCATTCAATACGGATTACTTACTTTTCATGCAAACACAAAAGTTTTGGAAGTGACAGACTATAAGTATAGTGTGCAGACAACAAATTTTTTGCAGATTAACGCTACCATTTTATAGGATTAAGGAAAGATAGCAGGCAGTGATAATGATTGGAATAACTTAGGTTTGCTTCAGAATCTTGAATATGTCAATACATTTAGGTAGCATCAGGAAAATCACACACACGTTGGCACTAAGTGATATGAAAACACTTAGAAGAAAGTATGCAGTGATAGGCTGAACGTCTATCAAGAAGTAATATATCAATACGCAGAAAGTTATGACAAGAGATATATTATAAATTAGAACTCCAATAATTTTACTATCATTTATTTCTTGTATCTTAACCTTCCCGGTTAGCGTTGCCAGCATTACTCCACAAATAATCATGAATGTCTTGCTTCCTGCAATAATGTAGAGTGCATAAGGATTCATTATGTTTCTCATTCTAATGACGTAGTGCATTATTTCTGTATCACTTTTCTGATCATATATTCGAATTCCTACTTCCTTTTTTTCATATATAACAGATGTAGAGACGAACGATGCTGTAATAAATAGAACTTCTATTAAAACTAGGGAGCAAAGTCCACCAAGAAGAAACTCATCTTTCATCAATACCAGCTTTCGCGTTGAATGCATCAATTTTTTAGTCATTATAACATGAGCTCGATAAGCTTTTAAAGCTAATCCACCAAAACCTAATGTAACAGAACAAGCGGTTATGAGAAACGAAATAGAAATTACTACGAACTTTAATTCTGTGTTGTAGTGTTGGATTAAAGATGATTGAGAACATGATGTTAATATTGCACCCATATGGCTAAGTAAGCATCCAAAAATGATGGCCACATTAATAAGAGGGGAGGAAAATTTTAGTATATTCAATTCTCGGTATTTTTGATATAAATAAATCGAAATGACTGATATAAAAATGCCAATAGCAGCCAATGCAATTACAATACACATTTGGCTCAATGGTAATACCACTAACTGCTCAATTCGCATTCTCTCATCTCGTTTCTGAAAATTAATGCTTTTATCAAACAGGTATATGCTATGATTGATATAGGTGTACACACCAATATCTACAGGAGTATTGTTAAGAAATGTTTGAATTTTCATTTGGTTATTTAAATTGCCATTCACATCAAAGGTTATTGTTCCTAAAATTCCCTCAACTGATGTCTCTAAAAGCTCATCTAATAGATACTCTCCAAACTCATAAGCTGATAATGCGCTGCGGTTGATAGCTTTAATATTTCTGTCTATCGCAGATACCATTGTCATAACACAATCGAAGCCATTTCCTAACTCATAAGTATAGCTAGAATTGTATTGACTTTCCAAGTAACCAATTGCTTCATTTGCAGTAAAATTTTTACTTCCGTAAATAGTAGTTGCCAAATCATACCTTTTTTCTAATGTTTCTTCACGCAATGCAGTATCTAAAACCAGTTGCATTTCATGTGCATGGCAGTTTCCATAATTGTAAACATCCTCTTCAACTGTTGAAGTAAGAATTATTTGCAAACGTCTACCAAAAAACTGCTGATAATACATGTCACACATGAAGGCAGCAGTAGCTTCTGTGTGCATAAAAATCAACAAGATTCTTGCATCTCTACTTTGCAGTAATTCTATTGTATTGTTATTGTCATTAGGTTCTCGAACAATATATGTGTCTTCAATTGTAATATTGTTTTCCTTACATTGCTCCAAAAAATCATCAAAAATGGTAAAAATTCTCTTAAGGCCCTGAAGCACAACGTGAATCTTCTTCCACCTAAAATGATTTAAGATGCCAAATCTAACAGCATTTCTTTCGAGGTAAGAATTGGTCATTCTCAAAAAGTATGGGAATTGGATTTTGTCAGAAAGCCAAATTGAGTGAGCATTTGGACTCAGCTGAGGAATATCAAAATGCCAAACTACGTAACCTAAAAAATCAGGTTCAACACATTTATAACAAAAAATAAAAACTTTCTAATGAAAAACAATAAAAACATAATTTTATTTTTTAAATATCACCAATTACTCTAGACCTAAAAAACTAACTTCAAATGTTCCTATCCATAAAAAATAATGTAACCCTTTGGTAGCCCGCAAAGTAATAAATGTGTTCATCACATTATTCTTAACTTCCACCTACACAAACAATCTGCAGATGTAAACAAGTTTGTTATTAACTTTATAAGTACATTAAGGACTAAAACGCATATTTCACGTAGTTAATTTTTTAAATGTGCTTTACAGATGTGCGTTCTAAGAAAATAAATCAATGTTTTAGAATATGAAACGAAACCACGTTTTCTTATTGAAGAACTTATATTAAAACATGATATTTTAATTCAAATTAGTTGAAATTTTGCGATATTAATAAAAATTGCTTTGCTAAGCAAGAACGCTGTTTAAGCACTGCTGTGAAGTCTTTGCAAGTGCGTATAAAGGAGCGGATCTAGGTAAATATTTAAAGGGAAGGGGTGGCCAGCAGCGAAGAACCGTAAAAACCTCATACACAGTGTCGCAAAATACCCAAAACACTTTTGATACGATAGGAGGACGTGTCTCAATAAGACACAAAGAAGCTTATTCTATGCAAATTCTGTATAGAGTTCAATCTTAAAATGGGTCGATAAAAGGAGAAATTACCCTTTTTTCGAAAATATTAAGCTCCGTCAAAAATTATATTCGTTTTAAGCACTACCTTCGAAAAAGGGACTAAGCCTACATTCTTTGCGGATGGAGTGCTAGGAAACAGTTGTTAATATAAATCCACCTTTCTTTATCAGAAAGTGAAGTCTTATTAACAATTTCTGATCTGCCCATAACAATATGTTCAGAACGATTGGAAGCGGCATGTAGCTCATCAACAAAACCTTGAATGGGACTCATAGCTGCTGCAGTAATATTCATTGAATTTGACACCACTGTGGATGTTGTTGCAGCACTACACGACGCCGAAGCAGGCTGGGCTTGGTCAATGAAATTGAGTAAATCTTGGGAAAACAATTTGTAATTATTAAAAATGAATGCATGAAACATTCAACATTGAAAAAAAATTACATGATTGAAATTATAAAGTAAAATTGCACGTTGAAACATGTGCTATTTGGTATTTTCTAGATGTTGAGTTATATTTTAATAAAATATACAAACAGTATAACAGAAAAAAATGATTTTAAATATAAAAGTTACTACAGAAACAAACAATATTTTCATTGGATTAGTTGCCCATTTTTTAATAATAAGATGTCATACGATGTTAAATAGTAAAGATTAAGAAGGCAAAAAATCATGCTACTTCGTACATTTATTGTGATTTATTAGCAAGCAAACCACTTATGACAAAACATTGTATAAAATTTACTGTTATTATTAAAAAAGAATGGATTGAAATGTAAATAATTTAAAAATTCTGATTCTAATAAAAGTACACTGTAACATAGCACCAAAAAGGAAAAAAATGAGGTAGTGGTAGGCCTGAATGCGCCCCTGGAAGGTGACTAGCCACCCCTTAAGTCTGCCCCTGCGTATAGTTCTTACAAAGTGCGTGTATAATTCGCGTTTAAAGTTATTTACGCAAAGTCAACATGGGTGCGTACACATATTTGGAAACCGAGAAGTTTTACTTGAAAGTTTTATAAATCGTCGGTGTCACACATCAGCCATGGTTTTCTAAGTGTACAACATTTCAAAAGTTTCGATCATTTTTAATAATTTTTTGCTTACTCACGCAAAAATACCTTAAATTGTGGTACAACAACTTTTTATATTTCAATTATTTCATTGTAATTAACAAAACTATCTGAACATGCAGAAAGATTGAAGTTAAGAAATATTGTTCATGCACAACTAAAATATTTAAATATTTTTGAACAACATGTTATTGGAATATGCCAAAACATCAAACTATAAATTATTTCTCTAAAGACCTCTTTTATGTTTATACTAAATTATATATTATTTTTTTGAATATTGAAATTTGCAAAATTTTCAAGCCAAATAAATACGCAGAATTAGGCATTAGAATTTTCAAACTATGCTATTAAACTGGTTAAGAAACTAATATTCTCCATGGTTTAATGTTAATGCAAGACAATTTTATGTAATAACTTTTTGTGATGATCGTATACATGTATTTATCGCTCTAAAAACGGCCGTACAGAATGATATGTAAACAGTGCCATAGCATAAAAATATATGAAGCTATAGTTCTCCATGCGGAAGTAATTTTAAACTGTCATGGAATTTTTAAATTTTTTTGATTTCTGAGAAAAATTATAAGTGCTCATAACATTCAGACTAACAAAGATATCCAAAATCTGCAAGCACCACTTGATAGAGAAGGGTCTCTCTTTTCATTTTCATCCTTCATTCTCGCGATGACCTCTGACTTTGTGCATGGCACGCCTTTGAGTGTTTAGGGAAGACTTTAAAATAGAAAACAAAGTTTTGAGGCCAGTCTTTCCACCCATGATCTTTAGGGTAGACTTTTAATAGAAAACAAAGTTGTTGAGGACAGTCTTTTCATCCATGATCTTTAGGGTAGACTTTTAATAGAAAACAAAGTTGTTGAGGACAGTCTTTGCACCCATGATTTTGAGGGTAGACTTTTAATAGAAAACAAAGTTGTTGAGGACAGTCTTTTCACCCATGATTTTGAGGGTAGACTTTTAATAGAAAACAATGTTGTTGAGGCCAGTCTTTGCACCCATGGTCTTTAGGTCTTCATATTTATCTAATCATTAGGAATTTTGAAAATTTAAACTTTTTTAAAATTAAAACTTTCGAAGAAAAATCATTAAAGTTCTCAAATAATTTAGAATCCTGGTAGAAGTATTTATATAAGAGTCAAAGCAGATTTATTGCTTAATGTATACAAAATTCTACAAACTAACACATGACAAAAGAAAAATAAAATATAAGCAAATAAATTACTACAAATCAATATGTACGATATATAATAATATAATCAATGTTTGCGTCAATGTTTGTGTAGGTGCTCAATGTTGGATGTATGTTTCGAATGCATGAAGTGTATTACCGTCCCCTAATGTATATTGTTTTATTAGAAGAGATTGCTTTAATTTTTTTCTAAATTTTTTATAGTTTTTTTCTATTCGCGTTTCATAATCTAAATTATTCCACAATTTAATTGATATATGATGAAAGCAATTAGAATTTTTATCTAAACACAGCAATTTTTGCGATCGCTCATTTAATTTAATATAGTCATTAAGGAAAAGGAGAGATGTTTGCAGAGATTTGAATTTAAATAAGATAGATAGCATATGCAGATGAATTTGGT
>CABFPE010000236.1:371754-387417 GCA_900660155.1 Hofstenia miamia | reverse complement strand
TGAGATATATTAGACTTTATTTGTTGAGTAATAGATAGAATTGCGTCTTGGGTGCTATGGCCATTGCGAAATCCAAATTGTTTATGTGATAGGATGTTTTCAGATTTTAGGAATGCGTTTATTTGAACATACAAAAGTTTTTCAAAGAGTTTGCTAAAAGGATGTGTAATACAAATTGGTCTATAATTTTTGCGTTTAGGTTGTAACCTTTTTTGAATATAGGAGTTATATCTGATTTTTTTAGTAAGTCTGGAAATTCACCATCAATAATACATTGATTAATTGCGATTAACAATTGTTCTCCAAAAATAGGAAAAAAACGTTTAATAATAAAAATGGGAGGTTATAAGAAGCGGTTGATTTGTTGGTATCAAGTTTCTTAACAATGTTTTCTAATTGATTGATTGTAGCAAGTCTAAAGGAAAATTGTTTTGATTGTTTGAGATTATCAGAAGTTTGTTTTTTCTTATAAGGTGGAAAATCGAAATTTCCAAGTTCTTTGAATGTTGAATTTAAATGATTTAATATTTGAGTTTTGTCTGTTACGGCCATATTATTGATGTTTAATTCATTTATTTCAGATGAAAGACCTTTTTTTCGAGTAGAATTTAATTGATTAAAGAATTTTTGCAGAGCTTTAGATAAATTTTTTGTTCTTAATTGCTTAATTACTTCCTTTGATTTTTCGTAATTGGTCCAATTAGCCTTTGTCGGCTCGGATTTTGCAAGATCAAATAATTTTCGCTTAATTGATACTAGTTCACGGACTTGATTATCGTCAGTGTTTGAAAAAGGAAATTTAATTGCTTTGATCTTAACCCTTCCCTTCTTAATTGGTGCAACACTGTTTAATGCCTTGTAGATTTCTTAGGTCCAGAATTTAACGTGTAAATATAGTTAAATGCGGTGTTTCTTAGGGCCTTTTCCATTTTTTCATCAGAGTTAGATAAATAGTCCCTTGCATATATGAATTTAAATTTCTTGTTTTTAATAGTTTTGTTACTAATATATGCACACAGTGCATGATCACTAAATGATTCAAACATTAAGGATTTGAAGGAATCATCAGAATTAGTAAAAAAGTAATCAATTAAATTGTTCATTCGAGTTGGACAAACTGTATTAACACCACGAAGATTACAAGTAGCAGATATAAAGATGTACAATAGTTAACTGTGTTTTTTGGAGACTATATATAACATGTTACAAGGTAAAATTCAAAGTTTTTTGCCATAATACTTTTCAATAAATATTCAAAGATAAATTGACATTTCGTCATTATGTCGCAAAGCACTCGTATATTTATATGTACATTTCATTTATGGGAATAATATTCCGTGGAGGAATAGAAGTTTGCAAGCTCTTTGAGTACCCAGCAGTGTACTTTCTGTTATCAGGTGCATTTACCTGAAATAAAAAACAATAAAAGCATCGGAGGACACCCATCATTTATACAAAATATTTTCTGAAAAATAGCGGTTTTTGAATTTAATTTGCAATAATCTGTCTTTAGATATGTCATATAACCACGGACAATGATGCACAGATAGTTGCTGCAGTGCACCAAGTTTTTGACAGAATTTCTTGTTCCTGTCATGATCTCCATTTGTCTGCAGATTATGACATTAACAAGAGCCCATAATCATTTGCATGCGTTAAGCAAATATTTAAATATTTCAAGAAATTCGAACATAATGCTGCAGCTCACAACATCATTGAAATGGCTGGTCACAACACGCTGTAATACCACATTGACTATGTTTCTATCATTTGAAGAGGATATGACATTATATTAAACCTTGTAAATGTTAATGAAGAAATCTCATTTATTTCTCTAAATAAAGCCATTATTTCGTGTTTACTGCCACTGGAAGATGCTACTGAATTACTGAGTGTTCAAAAGAAGCAGAAAATTCATTTGGTAATTCCAATTCTATGTCGTCTTAAACAAAAACTTAATAAATTGCTTTCTAGTGATGGTAAAGCATTAACTCAGGTCCTACCTGACGGTATGACATATAAATATCTTTGGAAAGAGACGTCATGCCTCTATATTTCAACTTTATTTGATCCCAGATTTTGCAATGATAACATTTTTATCTCGAAAAAATGGACGAATTGTGGAGGAATTTATATATGATGCTCTTACTAGGATGTCCGGGCAAATTTTCAATGATAAGCATATGTGGTGGACGCATTATCTGCTTACATGGTGGACAGCAAGACAATGTTATTTGACTCTTTTGACACATTAGATCTTCTTAAAAATTCTCCATACAAAAAACTTAAGCAAATCGCCCTCGTTCTATTTAGGCCTTCAAAGCTTAGAGATTATGTCCAAAACCAATTTCAATAGAGCTGACCTTACCATTTCATACAGACATTTTTCAAAAAATTTTGAGAAAATAAACTTTTGTTTTTTTTAAATTTGAATGTTTTCTGAATTATTTTGATTTTTTGCGGTTTTAAATTTCACCCTACCGGGACCAAAACTGGCACCGGGATCGACACCAGATACTACGACCCATCGTTAACCACGGGATTTCATCGGATTCAAAAATGTTCGATCCCGCAACACTCCAGCTACAAACCACAAGTGTAGTAGGGCAATCTGTGAGAAATGTCTAAAGGCACCTTCAAAAACCTTTGAACTTTAAAAATAAATTTTATATTTAAGAACCCAAATAGATCTTAATAATCAATATAAAGGCAAATTCAAAATGTTTTTAATTAATTGTAGTTTTAGCAATAATTTTTCTATCGATAGACAACATTGAGAAATAGTCTACGGCATTTTTAAACTTATTCTGTTGACAAAGGTTAAAGCTAATTAGGATATTTCGAGCAAAAAATAAAGTAAAGTGCCTTCTAAGTGTTTTAAACTAATGGACTCAAATGAGGAATTTGGAAGCAGTAATTAGCTATTCATTAACGTCTTTGATCACACAATTCTTAAGGAACAATTGACCTTCTAAAACTAAGAATAAATATTAAATATTGGAGCTTCCATAATCTAAAAATTTAGTTTCTTTTTCTTAAGCTCATGGCAGCAAAGAAAATCGTCATGCTTTTCAAAAATGGATTTTTTACTAATTTAGCAATTTCTACCTTGTACCTTATAATTGACGTTTATATGAGCACAAAATTTAGAATATTCCATCAATTACCCAATTCATGGATTAATATTTCGTAACATAAAGAAAGAATGAATACAAGTTTGAAGAAAGAAATATATGTAAACAAAAATGTTTTATCAACCTTTCAAAAAATTTTATTTACGTAATGACCTTAAGTACATTTGTGAGTTGAAAGTGAGACAAATGATTTTTCACCCAATCAGTTTAGACAACTTCTTTTGTGGCATAGAAAAAA
The DNA here is from genome assembly GCA_900660155.1 of Hofstenia miamia. Taxonomy (NCBI): domain Eukaryota; kingdom Metazoa; phylum Xenacoelomorpha; order Acoela; family Hofsteniidae; genus Hofstenia; species Hofstenia miamia. The sequence goes on along the minus strand of CABFPE010000236.1, from coordinate 384,045 downwards.
CCCTGTTCACACAGTTTGAATAAATAATTTTTTAAAATTCAATCAGTAAAGGCTTTACAAAGATAGAATATAATAAATATATTAGTATAAAACCTTTTAATAAAAATTAGAAATCTACTAAATGCTAAAAGTATTAAGAGAATTTACCCAATCGCAATGATGCTAAATTGTCATCTGATCCTATTACCGCATAAATTCTTGTATTATTTTCCATAAGGCGGAGGAAATAATCATTTGCCACTTTACCGTCTCCATTGTCAAAGAAATAATGTAAAATGTATCTGTAAGTCCTAAAATGATGAAACTTTGTCTGCAGAAGTGCTTCTGCAACCTTAGCACCTTTATAAAAAGTACTATTTTCGTTTTTGCAAATAAATAAAATTGATATATCATCTGTTAAAATGTCATTGAAATTGATAAGAAAGAGCAAACACAGACCCCCAAGGTTCATCATGAATTATCACATCACATTTGATACTTTCAATTTCATTGGCTATTAAATTATCCAATGAAATGCATACACATTTTAATGCATGCTCACTTTAATAAACTTAAATTCGTATAATGTACATGCAGATATACTTTGTATTGACTCAAAAATAACAAAGGATGATGGATTTTGAAATCTTCAATCATGTTTGAAGCTAGTTTTAGCAAAAATGACATTATTCTCTAATACTAGTAATTTTGTTTAGCACAAATTTTTAATTTATTATTGTAGTATATTTGAGTTGCATGTGAAGCCTTGTATTAAGAATTTCCCACATCACTAAGTTTGTTTCTAGACAGCAATAATAGTAGATAGCACTCCTAATGCTCTCCAAAACCATCCAATCCCAGCAAGCAAGAAATGTTGCCTAAATGTTCCAGTAATGTTTCTAAAGTGTGATAAATGGCGGCGGTGGGAATGTTCCGGGAATGTTGTCATTGTGTGACAGAAAATGTTTTGAGGATGTTTCAGAAAATGACCAACATTATATTCACAAAGATTTCAAAAACTAGGTGCAAGTAGTAGCAATAGTGTTTTAGCATCACTGTAGTCATTCAAATTATGAATTATTTTTCAGTTGCTGACAATTACTATACTTTATACTTTTTCTTGCTTCATCAGGTGTTACTGAAATTCTTTATACATAAAGATATTTATAATTATCAATGGTGACTCTAATTATAGTTAGCAACAATGCAATTATTTGTAATCTTAAATCAACTAGTATTTTAATTACAAAAGTCTAAAGATATATTGGAACATTCTTGGAATGTTCCATTGCTGCATGGGAATTGGCCTCTGGCAAACTCCAAACCATTGCTTGATAGAAGTGTTCAAAATCAAGGAAAACTGCATTTGGTCAAATGAAATTAATAAACCTCGTGTAAGAAAACCCATAAATCCATAAATATCACCCTTGAAAATGAAATATGTTAAATGGTTTTTATAGCTTTACTCAGAGGAACAGGGCGGAAAAGTGGCACAGTTGCTCCTGTTGCCTTTTTCAAGTGGGCAGAATCATTTTAAGGAAGTAAAATTTATTCTTTATGCTTGCTTTAATAAAAAACTACATTTTAAAGAATGAAACATTTTTCTGCAGATTTTTTACATACATGTTTGATGTGAATGAAAATTTGATCGATTTTAAAATGTATTAATTTTTTTTGCAATTTTATAAAGACTGCCTTTGCCCACTAAGAACTCTTATATTGGCAAAATATAGATTCGTAAAAAAACTTCTTTGTAGGACAGTGGATCCAATTTAAAAAAAAAAAGCGATTTTGGAAAAGCTTATCTGATGTGCAACAACAGGTTGTATATGTATTTGTTGTCATGGGGCTTCATCCATTGGGTTGTATGGCTGTCATTGAATAATTCCTCCGAAGTTTTGTAGTAGATAATACCAATTTCATTTTACTTTTAAGAAAGTTTGTTTTTTTCTGATTAAGATTTGATATCACTCTTCATGTGACCATCACATGATTTACAAATATTGCATTCAGTAGAAAGTTTGTTGATCTAAATATACTTAATATTATGTATGTATATAACATTAACGTAATTACATCATTAGAAATATACATCTAAATGTATAGATATATATTTTTTTATTTTCAATTCTCAAATATTTTCAACAATGCAATGAAGCAAACGATACCATGGGGTTTTTTGTGTTATACTTGCTAACAATTAACTTGTCATTTATGTTTATTAAAATTTAATTCTCTGCTATTATGTTCATGAGCATCATTCTTTGATTTTTGAAAAGGAATAGGATTAGAAGAATACTTAATTAATAACAACATAACTTTAGACTGAGAAGAATGCAGGACTGATGAGTAATAGTAATCAGTGTGCCACCATTGATACTCAAAACTGCCATACAGTAGCCCAAAATGAACTCTACCAATTTCCATAGCAGTTCTTGTGAATAGTTACTACCTTCATCAGTAGTGATTTGTTTAAATCATTGGAAAGTCAATGAATTACAGGGACTTAAGTATGGTAAAGACCAATTACTCCTTCCAGAAGTAAGGTGATCTCGTATCTTCTTTGCTATACGTGGCGTGGCACTATCCTTTATAAAGGTCAAAGTATGACAACACTGAAACTACAGAGCAACATGATTTTCCAAGATTGTTAAATATGAATCTTGATATTAAAAAATTTAAATAAAATGCAAGCAACTTCGAATTGCACCAAAAAAGGTGCTCAGCAAAGGTAATCATAATTTGATATACAAATTGTTTGTTGGTGCTAATGTGCTTAGTTTTTTTAACCTTGATTTGAATTTAGTTATTCACACTATGCCTGGTGTCATGATTGAATACTAGTGTTCTTTTTATGCACTTCTGTTAAAAAAATTATGTGAAATACATGTACAAGAGAACACACAAACATTCTACTATATATCTTGAAATATTGAACTGCAATAGATCAATATCATTACATTTAGAACGTATAATAAACACATTAGTTGCAAAAATGCAATTACAATTAAACGAACAAAATAAATCAATGAGTGACACCGAATACAAGCTGGTTCAGTGAAAGAGGAAAATGATAAATGCAGTAAACCCTTTATCTTCTTGAGATAAGACCTACTGGGCAACTGCATTTGCTTATTGACATATTAGAAAGGGATTGATGACAGCAGATAACTCGGTAAAAATTCCGTACATCTACATTTAATTTTTACTAGAAATAATAATTCTGGCTTTGCACCCCTAGGAAGCTTGAAGGTAGGGCTCAATGCTACTCGTGCGATTTCAGAAGGAGCTAGTCTTGCATAATTAATCAACAAATGAAATTAGAAAAGTTAATGAGTATATTGTAGGCATTTTCATTGAAAATATATGAGTACTAGTTGTTCAAATGAAACTCTAAAGTTTTCAAAATCAATATAAGTGAATGGAATAACTGAAAAAAGTACAAGAAACTGAACGACTAAAAATTTATTTAACTGTAGGAAAACTAAAATAAAGCAACAGTTGATAAGCTGTAAACTGCTTGCAAACAACTGAAAAAATCGAAAGCTTGCTTTTATAGCTTGTTGGGGGTTTCTGCCAGTATTTGTGGGTTTATTTTGAGTATCAATTCAAACATTTAACTAAAATGAAAATTTCGTACCCGATCACAAAAATTAATATGAATTTGTATGGGCTTTATCACGGCACCTTGTGCCAATAGGTTTCACACAACCCAGGGGCCAGCCTTGCATTTGTGTGTTGTATACCCAACACAACATGCGTCTTAATACAAAAAATAAGATTCCTATTGTAGAATCATCCGCCAGGGTATATTATGCCATGATAAATCAATCTATTTGTTTTTTGGCTTTTATAGTGGGAGGAGCTCCATCGACCTTCACTGCTTACTGACTTTATTACTTCAATAAGATTTAACCTCTGTTAGTCTTAAAGTAATAATTACTGTTTAGGTAATCTTCGTCGCAGCATCCAAGTGGCATCTGCCCAACGCCAATCCATTCACCAACAATCCAGTTATATCCAACCATCTGATTTCCAGTTGCCAATGCGTCAACTCAGGGACATAGATTATGTGTGCCCTCGTTTAGTGTGGTGCTAATAATATTAATGACACAATTCGAGTTAATCTCTGTTGAAATAAAACAATTTCAGAACCTTTTTGTACGTATTACAAGCAATGAGATAACTAACAAACAACAATAGCTGCTTAAAAATAAATAGTTAAATAAAGAACATTGCAGATTCTAAACTAAAAATTGATTCATAATAGATATGGTCTCTTATTGGTCATTTATAGTCTACAAAGTGTGTATAAGAGACAGGGTTAATTCTTACATTCAGTTATACAGCCTTTTTCAAATTTGTTACTATATGCAAAACAATTCGATCACTAGCTAGCTAAGCATGAATAAGTTATTAAAAAAACCTATTTGTAAACTTACCCTAAATGCATTTGGCGATTGAGGACTCAAACCTATAATCGGTCTCGCCTTGAAATCCTGCAGCTACTTTGCACACAATGCTTAGGTATGCATTTTAATATTGTTTGCACAAAAGTAAAACTATAAAAATCTCTGATAGCTAATCTTTCCTTATTTTTTCAAATTTGTTTTATAATTTTCTTTATAGGAAGAAATTAGGTTCATTTAATAATCTGAGAAATATTATCTTCAATTTCGCGTGTATGAAATTTGCTATGTTAATACATTAGTGAGACAATGAAATCATAAATTCTGACGTTTCTTTATCATCTAGAAATGCATCTATGATCAATCCCTGTCGTGAAGGCTTTGTCTGACATTTCACTATTGCATATTATGTTATTGATCTCTTAAAGGACTTGCAAGGAGTTTCAAAATTTTTTTTCCAAACTTCAAACTTTCAATAGAAAAATTGACTGTCTCCACTTCAAACACGTTTTACACCAAGACATAAAATCTATGGAATCATCTACGATAATTTATTGATGAGGAAGTCTTCTTGGTAAAATCGCGCTATTACACTTTGTTGTAAAACATGTAATGAAATTGCAAATTGAATTATCGCACAACATTTATTTATAAGCAAATCAATTTAGTTTTCCTCAGCTTAGTGGTGTGCAATTAAAATGATTCAAATTTCTTGAGATGATAGCATAATGAGCATAAGATTTTCTACAAAGGCCATTAGTTGATTTAGTAAATTTTTTCTTGCAACATAGCATATTGACGTTGATATTAGCGTTTCATATCATAAACAAGCGACCTGCTAGAGATTGTAAATTTTATAGAAAGCTAAACAGATTACATATTTTATTGAACTATTTCTTCTTTCTTAATGCTTTAATTTATAAACATAGATTTATTAATTCCAAAGTTTAAGTAAGTCCCATAAAAATACTATTCTAATAAATAGTTAAGTGTAAAAATAAGTATACATTTACTAAGTTAATATATGTATCTCTCTAAAAATATTTTTAATATATATATATATATATATATATATATATATATATATCGGCTTGAACACAAGATACTTACTTTTAAATATAATTCCGATTAATTTTTAGGACTTGACTAGATGATAAGGAATGCAGAATACAAAATTGATTAATTATTGATCATTATCCTTGTAAGCAATTAAATTAGACTTCTTTTAAAGAATCGTTCATTCCAAATGTAGATAATCAAGATAATACTGGCATTTGACCATCTAAGATTGAAATTCATATACTTACTAAGTTAAAATACTGTAATCTCTCTAAAAATATTTTTAATTGCAATCAACTATATATATATATATATATAATTTGCTTGATAAATAAGTTGCTTTGTCTTAGTTGAACAAATGTAGTGCAAAGTTTCTTGGCATGGTGATGCTTCAAAACTTATCTTTGAAAGTGTGAGGCAGTCATAATCGTGGTTATTTGAAGAAAGAGGGGCAGTTATACCTCCTGCTTCAATCCATTGAAATTTCTGCTTTTGAAAGAAATTACTTGCACCAACTCTCCATTTTGTTGAGTTATTTTTCATTAGACTCTGTACATACTTCTTTTCTGCATCATTTTTAACCGTGAGCAAGTTCCAGTTAGCATAGGAGTCACAATGTAAGTTTTCAAATGATTTGGAAATAAAACAGTAACAAGTATGAAAATCCCTGTTACAGCTGATATGCTCACACTGAGGTGCTCCCATTTCCCTATACAAAAATGACAGTGAAATTTCAGCATTCTTTGATGAAAACTTTTGAAATTCACACAAATACGGAAGATCAGTTTTGGTATGCTTGTAATTTATGAAGGTCTTCTTGGATTTGGAGTGTATGTAGCACCCTTTAGCCACATCTCTATCAATGAAGGTTTTTACGGTGCCAAAGTCAATACCTCTTTTCCCATCAAACCAACTCCACTTTCCTGCCTCATGTAGGTCATTAGCACCTATGTAATATGAACCACTGAAATTTTCCAAAATATAGTCCATTTCATCTCTGCTATTAAAATTTACGTTTGATGCTGATGATGATGATGCCACAAGGCTACAGATTTCATGATCAAAATCACCATATAAAAAGGCACGGCAGTAACAGAATTTACCCCTACAATGTACCTCTGAACATCCCGTTGAAAAATTATGTGCATCTTTACAGATTATAATACTAATATCTGTTAAATGTGAATAACATTTGGCTCTCTCAAAATGGTCATTTACTTTCATAACACAATGGTCTACTGGTACTATTTTGTGTTCAAAACTTTTGTTGTTAATCCATAATGATCTTCCATATTTATTAGCATAAGCCCCAATCCACATGGGGTGACTTCTCTGCATTTTGTTTTGCCTATGAATTAAAAAATCATCACTCAAAGCTTTCCGGATATCATTTATCATTCCAGCTGCTAAGGAACTGTTCTTAAAGTTTTCCTTACACTTTTCATTAGCCGAGAACCAATCAGTATTTTCCTTTGAGGAACAATAGCATAAGTGTTTTGAGCAAAAGATACCATAGCAAAAATTTTTTATTAAAAGGTAATCATCCAAACTTATTTTTACATCATTGAAAGTATATCGCCTTACTTTATCTATTTTATTTTGACTAGGTAAAGTTTGAAGCATTAGAATATTTAATGCAAGCAAAGTTAAACAGAGCAACATCAATTTGTGCTTCCAAATCCATTGTGCGATTTTGCATNATGAAGGTTTTTACGGTGCCAAAGTCAATACCTCTTTTCCCATCAAACCAACTCCACTTTCCTGCCTCATGTAGGTCATTAGCACCTATGTAATATGAACCACTGAAATTTTCCAAAATATAGTCCATTTCATCTCTGCTATTAAAATTTACGATTGATGCTGATGATGATACCACAAATCTACAGAATTCAGTAGCAAAATAACGATGTAACTTGGTACGGCAGTAACAGAATTTACCCCTACAATGTACCTCTGAACATCCCGTTGAAAAATTATGTGCATCTTTACAGATAATACTAATATCTGTTAAATGTGAATAACATTTGGCTCTCTCAAAATGGTCATTTACTTTCATAACACAATGGTCTACTGGTACTATTTTGTGTTCAAAACTTTTGTTGTTAATCCATAATGATCTTCCATATTTATTAGCATAAGCCCCAATCCACATGGGGTGACTTCTCTGCATTTTGTTTTGCCTATGAATTAAAAAATCATCACTCAAAGCTTTCCGGATATCATTTATCATTCCAGCTGCTAAGGAACTGTTCTTAAAGTTTTCCTTACACTTTTCATTAGCCGAGAACCAATCAGTATTTTCCTTTGAGGAACAATAGCATAAGTGTTTTGAGCAAAAGATGCCATAGCAAAGATTTTTTATTAAAAGGTAATCATCCAAACTTATGTTTACATCATTGAAAGTATATCGCCTTACTTTATCTATTTTATTTTGACTAGGTAAAGTTTGAAGCATTAGAATATTTAATGCAAGCAAAGTTAAACAGAGCAACATCAATTTGTGCTTCCAAATCCATTGTGCGATTTTGCATGATTTAGAAATAGTTTTCTTTAAGATCTCTTCATTTCTTGTTAAAAATTTCGAATCCGAGCTGTCTTCAAATAATGGAAGAACGTCTGAGTTTGTTGTCTGCATTGCAATATATTCAAATGTAAAAAGAGATATGATCAAACTCTCGTACTTTCATTATTTGTTATGCTAACATTCCAATTCTAAAAGAGTAATTCTTATATGCAATAAAACTAGTTACATTCATCTTAAGAAACATTACAAAAAATTTGTGCACTTGTCAATACTGTTTTCAAAATGGAAATTATTGAATTAGTATTTCCACTTGCTATTTTAAACTGTAAGTGAGGAGCGTTTTTTCAATAAAACTTTTACAAAGTTATTTGCACATTTAAAAACAGCCTTTCACTGATATCCTGTATATTACTGATAATTTGACAATGCAAAGAAATGCATAAAAGCAGTTTTAGTTTACCCGCCTTTTTTTACAGTTTTTTACACATATAGAAAATTATGTATGTAAATTTGCATTGCATCATTCTTAAAAACACATTATTCTGAAAGCATTTGTAGAGGAAGCCCAAAAACAGCCTTTGTTGAAATTGGTTATAATCCACAATTTGAAAATTGTGCCAAGATTAGTTTTTCTAAATACCATTTTTTCGTTAAATGCGTTTACAAATGTTTCTGTTTCAAGCAGGCAAGCAAATATAGAAAGGAAAATGGTGTATTTTTTATTGACGAAAATTATTTCAAGGCTACAGGAGTTCTAGAACCCGGTCATGCGGAAGATTTGTATTCGTATTTGTGGGATATATACACTATATATATACACTATATATACACTATATATATACATATATATATATATATATATATATATATATATATATATATTATGAACTGACAGTCATTAATTTCAATATTGGGAATTACGATACTTATTGCAATTTACAATTGGAAAATGGGATGATATGAAACTGTGCTATATATTTTTAGTTTGAATATTTCTGCTAATTTAACGCCATCATTTTTACTGTTGCACACTGTCAGTTGTTGAACCAGTTTGATATTTACTTATACTTAGAACAGTATGTAAATATGCTCTTTATAACAGTTTTTGTTTCTATATATTCGTGTGAATTATTTGTTTGCTCTCTTTTTTTAATAAACACATTTCACTTTTCATTTTGACTTTACTTTAATCTAAATTATGCTTCTTCCACGTAGTTGAAGTTAGCCTAGACGTGGTGCAGTAGCTCAAGAATTACTATTGACTTAGGGCTAGGTATATGGGTAGATGTTTTTCTTATTATGCATTCATAACTAAAATGGTTGTTATTTCTACCACCTAAATTGCACGACATGAGAAACACCCCAGATAACAATTTAAGGGCTAAACAACGTTGTTTTTGGTTGTTATGTGGTTGTTTTATGCGTCAAAAACAACGTTGTTTTAACGTCGAAATGGTACCATTTCATTGGTCGAAACAACGTTGCTTCAACAACGTCACATTAGGTTGCTTTTTGGTTGTTTTTTATGAATGAAACAGCAACATTTTGAGGTTGTAACAACGTTGTTTTATGTTGTCACATGATTGTTTTAGCATTACTTTTATATGCAAAATAAAATTTTATATTACTAAGCTGTTTAAACATTGCATTTAAACAAAGACAAGCCCAACAAAGGACAGACCATTATCTTTGATATACTATCAAGCATATTCAATACAAACATTTGTTAAAGATTTAAATGAATGTCTTGTATATAAATGATAACAATGAGCATAAAAATCTGCCAAATTTAACAAAAATTTAAAACTCTAAAATTAAGCACAATTTTGTAAGAGTACTTTCTTAAGTCGTGAAAAATCTCTTCAGCTCAATTATAACTTATGCTATTTAACTGTCAATATCAAGGTGCCCAATTATTCATGAATAAATTATTTTGAAAATTCACATATCTGGTATATTATAATTTTTCGCAAATTAAAAATTTCAAAAAAGGTTTCGCAAATCTTTTTTTTTATAAAAGGATCTAGTAATAAAACTAACAAATGAGTTTTATTTGCAAGCATCTGCTCACTGATTATTTTTTACTAAAGTTGTTATTAGGATGTTAGTGGTTGCTGCAACAACCAAAAGTATGAAACAACTATAAACAACGTAAAAACAACCAAAATTGTTATTTGGGACACTGAGCTTAGGCTTTTTACTTAGCATGTTGGTTTCACTCACTTCACCAAAAATATTAAGGCCTCTCTTTTCCGTTTCTTTATTAGGGTTCTATAGTCTTATGCGACTTTTTCACAAGGTTATGTTTCAGGTTGGCTCAGTGTGACCACGCTTCCCTCTAACAATCTCCTGTTTATTTTTTACTTTTATTAGGAAGGCATACCATAGCAGGAGTAAATTATTGATATGTAGCATAAGAAAATCCATGCTTCTTTCTGAGTAAAAGTATCATTTCACAATCAACTATATTGCTATCAGAGAAAGCTCTGAAATAACTTCCTCCAGTTCCGCACAATGTACATAAAATGGGTGTTACTTTCTAACAGGCGTTTCTCACATTTACCAAAACGTCATATACTGCTTGCTTTGCAGATATACAACATACCGAATAGTAAATATATTTTGTTCTTGAGTAATACCAATCTGCCCTCATTGATGGATTTTGTGTACCCAATCACGTTCATGGTAGTATGTTGTAGTGAGGCGATTGTTGCTGGCTGCTTAATATCATCTTCAATTTGTATGTATCGTAATGTAGATCACAGTCTTGCAGAAAGCAATGGTCACCATACTGTACATTGGCTTTGTAAACACGTTATTTGGTTGGCTGTAAGAGGGTTTCTAAAAAATTAGTCCAACAAAATATATGTTTCCCTAGTCCTACCTTACTTTCTAGTTCTGCTAAACAGTGTTGAAAGGTTTACTATTAACAATGATTTATTTCCTTTTACAGTTTAATTTGCCCTAAGGTTTGAGATCAAGGAATTGTTCACTTATTTTCTAATAGGGGTTCTAACCACTAAGTATGTTCAGTTAATTTTGTATTGAGGTTAACATTTAGTTTATTAATTTGCCCTAACTACTGTTGGGTTGCAATAAACTACTTTGTATTACACTCAGCAGGGGCAAGAAGTGTCTTAGGGTTGCTAGAAAAGTGTATAAAAAATTGAAGGCACTAACAATTTTGGGTAAAATTTCAAAAAAAAATTATTGCAAATATTGCAATTTCTTATATTTTTTGAACCTTTGTACTTTTCCTATATTACATTATGAATGTTATTTTCGTTTTGTTTTATTGTATGTAGAAGCTATATTAATGTAAGACAGAAGCATGTTACTTCAATAATAGTTCTTGTGTCTATGGAATGAAGCATGAGGTTTTTGTTTGCTAATTTGGTTGAACTGATTCACTTAGTTTTTTTGAAATAAAATGAATACAAAGAAATTCAAATAACAATTGAAATAATTTTTTTCAAATGGAGTTCATTCACACCAGACAACTTCAATCATTTTAATTCAGATTATGAAATAATAGTTTTTAAAAATACCTGTTTTCAATTTAACCCTATTATACATGGGCCTTTTGTAGCAGTTATTCCTGAGGGCGGTGGGCGATTTGTCCCCCTTTTAAGTTCTCGGAAACAATACATCCAATTATTTCCAAATTTGGTGTGGAGATACTTTGACATGTGAAGTATATGTTGGGCAAACCATTTTGTGATACGATAATTAATATGCAAAATATGCACATAATTTTTAGGTTATGTATCAAATTTTCTAATTTTCTCATTATTGACACAAAATGGTAGAAATATTACTAAATATGAATCAAGAGAAAGGTCTATGATGCAAATAAAACATAGAAAACATATTATAGTTTTGCACTGAAAATTATGCATTGGTTTCAATTTTTAGATTTTACATAAAAAATGTTATTTTTGAAACTCTCAAGAAATGTCAGTTTTTCATGGACTTTTTTTAAAGCACTATAACTTTCTAACCTTTGAGCCTATCTGCATAATTTTTCATCAACGGTTGCAGAACAAGTTAAAAAAATTCATTGAAGTATAATCGATTTCAAAAATGATCTCTGAGTTATATCCAAAAATATGGAAGAGGGTGTCAAATCGCCGCCATCCGGTAAGATAGAGATAAAACACCAAATATTCCATGTAGATATATTGTTTCCAAAGGATCATTCTAGAAACAGGAGACGACAAACTCCTCGAATTTATCTATTGTTTGCATTGGAATATAATTCAGGGCACTATTAGCTTCGTCCAAAATACGCACTTATTGCAATTTTTAGAGTATATTCAT
>CABFPE010000236.1:337774-361404 GCA_900660155.1 Hofstenia miamia | reverse complement strand
CTTTCACACTGTTTGGATTGACAGACTTAAGAAACGACACGATTTTGTTGCTGAGTTCAGTGTAACAATCGCGAAAGAAGGTTGTTCTATCAGCACTAGGTGGTGGGGCAGGCAAGATAAATATAGCAGTAAGGTTGCTGAACTTTTTCTCATTAAAAGAAAGCTGTTCCAGGTTGGCAGGAGCTTGAATGACGTTGTCCGACGTGAGGTTTGCAGCAGAGGGGCTCTGGGTAAGGGCTGCGGAATATGACACCATCTTGGTAAAAAGAAAAGAGGATGTGCGGCAAAATAATACAAAAGAAATTAAAACAAAAACTTACGTTTATGGTGGATAGGGAGGAACGAACTGCGGGAGGGAATGGATCTTCAGGATGAAGCAGGAAGGGAGGTAGGGGTGAAAAAAAACAAAGGACAGGAGAAGTTGAAGGGAAAATAAAAGAAATAACTAGACGTGACAGGAAAAAAGCAAGAAAGGAAAGAGATAACTCAAGGTTAAAGCACAAAGCAAGAAAAACGCAAACATATGGAGAAATTGAAGCACAGAAATTCTAGTCGAAATTCCTAATTTTTTCGCTAGATGTCTCCCTGAATAGTGGAATTTTCTAAGGCAAAGTCAATACCTCTTTTCCCATCAAACCAACTCCACTTTCCTGCCTCATGTAGTTCATTAGCACCTATGTAATATGAACCACTGAAATTTTCCAAAATATAGTCCATTTCATCTCTGCTATTAAAATTTACGATTGATGCTGATGATGATACCACAAATCTACAGAATTCAGTAGCAAAATAACGATGTAACTTGGTACGGCAGTAGCAGAATTTACCCCTACAATGTTCCTCTGAACATCCCATTGAAAAATTATTTGCATCTTTACAGATCATTCTAATATCTGTTAAATGTGAAAAACATTTGGCTCTCTCAAAATGGTCATTTACTTTCATAACACAATGGTCTACTGGTACTATTTTGTGTTCAAAACTTTTGTTGTTAATCCATAATGATCTTCCATATTTATTAGCATAAGCCCCAATCCACATGGGGTGACTTCTCTGCATTTTGTTTTGCCTATGAGTTAAAAAATCATCACTCAAAGCTTTCCGGATATCATTTATCATTCCAGCTGCTAAGGAACTGTTCCTAAAGTTTTCCTTACACTTTTCATTAGCTGAGAACCAATCAGTATTTTCCTTTGAGGAACAATAGCATAAGTGTTTTGAGCAAAAGATACCATAGCAAAAATTTTTTATTAAAAGGTAATCATCCAAACTTATTTTTACATCATTGAAAGTATATCGCCTTATTTTATCTGTTTTATTTTGACTAGGTAAACTTTGAAGCATTAGAATATTTAATGCAAGCAAAGTTAAACAGAGCAACATCAATTTGTGCTTCCAAATCCATTGTGCGATTTTGCATGACTTAGAAATAGTTTTCTTTAAGATCTCTTCATTTCTTGTTAAAAATTTCGAATCCGAGCTGTCTTCAAATAATGGAAGAACGTCTGAGGTTGTTGTCTGCATTGCAATATATTCAAATCTAAAAAGAGATATGGTGAAACTCTCATACTTTCAAGTACTTTCATTATTTGTTATGCTAACATTCCAAATCTAAAAGCGTAATTCTTTTATGCAATATAACTAGTTACATTCATCTTAAGAAACATTACAAAAAATTTGTGCACTTGTCAATACTGTTTTCAAAATGGAAGTTATTGAATTAGTGTTTCCACTTGCTATTTTAAAATGTAAGTGAGTAGCGTTTTTTCAATAAAACTTTTATAAAGTTATTTGCACATATAAAAACAGCCTTTCACTGATATCCTGTATATTACTTATATTTTGACAATGCTAAGACATGCATACAAGTAGTTTTAATTTACCCGCCTTTTTTCCAGTTTTTTGCACAAATAAAAAACTTTGTATGTAAATTTGCAGTACATCATTCTTAGCAACACATTATTCTGAAACCATTTGTAGAGGAAGCACAAAAACAGCCCATGTTGAAATTGGTTATAATCCACAATTTGAAAATTGTGCCAAGATTAGTTTTTCTAAATACCATTTTTTCGTTAAATGCGTTTACAAATGTTCTGTTTCAAGCAGGCAAGCAAATATAGAAAGGAAAATGGTGTATTTTTTATTGACGCTATTTAACTGTCAATATCAAGGTGCCCAATTATTCATGAATAAATTATTTTGAAAATTCACATATCTGGTATATTATAATTTTTCGCAAATTAAAAATTTCAAAAAAGGTATATATATATATATATATATATATATATATAGTAATAAAACTAACAAATGAGTTTTATTTGCAAGCATCTGCTCACTGATTATTTTTTACTAAAGTTGTTATTAGGATGTTAGTGGTTGCTGCAACAACCAAAAGTATGAAACAACTATAAACAACGTAAAAACAACTAAAATTGAGATGAGGAACACTGAGCTTAGGCTTTTTACTTAGCATGTTGGTTTCACTCACTTCACCAAAAATATTAAGGCCTCTCTTTTCCGTTTCTTTATTAGGGTTCTATAGTCTTATGCGACTTTTTCACAAGGTTATGTTTCAGGTTGGCTCAGTGTGACCACGCTTCCCTCTAACAATCTCCTGTTTATTTTTTACTTTTATTAGGAAGGCATACCATAGCAGGAGTAAATTATTGATATGTAGCATAAGAAAATCCATGCTTCTTTCTGAGTAAAAGTATCATTTCAAAATAAACTATATTGCTATCAGAGAAAGCTCTGAAATAACTTCCTCCAGTTCCGCACAATGTACATAAAATGGGTGTTACTTTCTAACAGGCGTTTCTCACATTTACCAAAACGTCATATACTGCTTGCTTTGCAGATATACAACATACCGAATAGTAAATATATTTTGTTCTTGAGTAATACCAATCTGCCCTCATTGATGGATTTTGTGTACCCAATCACGTTCATGGTAGTATGTTGTAGTGAGGCGATTGTTGCTGGCTGCTTAATATCATCTTCAATTTGTATGTATCGTAATGTAGATCACAGTCTTGCAGAAAGCAATGGTCACCATACTGTACATTGGCTTTGTAAACACGTTATTTGGTTGGCTGTAAGAGGGTTTCTAAAAAATTAGTCCAACAAAATATATGTTTCCCTAGTCCTACCTTACTTTCTAGTTCTGCTAAACAGTGTTGAAAGGTTTACTACAAACAATGATTTATTTCCTTTTACAGTTTAATTTGCCCTAAGGTTTGAGATCAAGGAATTGTTCACTTATTTTCTAATAGGGGTTCTAACCACTAAGTATGTTCAGTTAATTTTGTATTGAGGTTAACATTTAGTTTATTAATTTGCCCTAACTACTGTTGGGTTGCAATAAACTACTTTGTATTACACTCAGCAGGCGCAAGAAGTGTCTTAGGGTTGCTAGAAAAGTGTATAAAAAATTGAAGGCACTAACAATTTTGGGTAAAATTTCAAAAAAAAATTATTGCAAATATTGCAATTTCTTATATTTTTTGAACCTTTGTACTTTTCCTATATTACATTATGAATGTTATTTTCGTTTTGTTTTATTGTATGTAGAAGCTATATTAACTTAAGACAGAAGCATGTTACTTCAATAATAGTTTTTGTGTCTATGGAATGAAGCATGAGGTTTTTGTTTGCTAATTTGGTTGAACTGATTCACTTAGTTTTTTTGAAATAAAATAAATACAAAGAAATTCAAATAACAATTGAAATAATTTTTTTCAAATGGAGTTCATTCACACCAGACAACTTCAATCATTTTAATTCAGATTATGAAATAATAGTTTTTAAAAATACCTGTTTTCAATTTAACCCTATTATACATGGGCCTTTTGTAGCAGTTATTCCTGAGGGCGGTGGGCGATTTGTCCCCCTTTTAAGTTCTCGGAAACAATACATCCAATTATTTCCAAATTTGGTGTGGAGATACTTTGACATGTGAAGTATATGTTGGGCAAACCATTTTGTGATACGATAATTAATATGCAAAATATGCACATAATTTTTAGGTTATGTATCAAATTTTCTAATTTTCTCATTATTGACACAAAATGGTAGAAATATTACTAAATATGAATCAAGAGAAAGGTCTATGATGCAAATAAAACATAGAAAACATATTATAGTTTTGCACTGAAAATTATGCATTGGTTTTAATTTTTAGATTTTACATAAAAAATGTTATTTTTGAAACTCTCAAGAAATGTCAGTTTTTCATGGACTTTTTTTAAAGCACTATAACTTTCTAACCTTTGAGCCTATCTGCATAATTTTTCATCAACGGTTGCAGAACAAGTTAAAAAAATTCATTGAAGTATAATCGATTTCAAAAATGATCTCTGAGTTATATCCAAAAATATGGAAGAGGGTGTCAAATCGCCGCCATCCGGTAAGATAGAGATAAAACACCAAATATTCCATGTAGATATATTGTTTCCAAAGGACCATTCTAGAAACAGGAGACGACAAACTCCTCGAATTTATCTATTGTTTGCATTGGAATATAATTCAGGGCACTATTAGCTTCGTCCAAAATACGCACTTATTGCAATTTTTAGAGTATATTCATTTTTAAACACATAATTATTTAAATTAAAATTTGATTTTGATAATTAAAATAGAAGGCATGCAGAAATAAGAACCAATAGCAAAATAAAAAATGGCTTTATATGCAAATGCATCTTCTATATGTGTTAGACAACAGGGGCACTACATATTTTGGTCCTACTGGCGAAGAGATATCCCTTCTCATGCTCAATTTCTCCTTATGACCCATTCCAGCAAAAAATATTTTAACTTGATCCCATCCCAGTATTTATAACGCGCCTTTATTTTTTATTGTGTTCCCAGTTATCCAATACCAGTACCAGTGTAGAATCATCACCCAGGCCAGGATGTGCGTTAACAATAGTCTATTTCACAAAATGTGTAGTCTTTAGAATAACTTGGAAAACAACTTGATTTACATATATTCATAATCAATTGCTTTTTAGGTAACCAACGACTCCAGTTTGATAGTTGGCATAAGTCTGAAGCCAAAACCTTTCACTAACATTCTTTTCATTGTAATATTTCCAGACACTGATAACTCAGCTCACGCTAAAAAATGGGCTAACTTTTAGAATAGCAACAAGTGGAGCATGCATAACATGCGGACAAAATAACCCCTAATTTAGGGTCAAAAACGATACGAAATACTCAATAAAATACTCCAAAAGTTTAAAATAGTATCGATATAGACCAATAACTTGTCATAATTCAGCATATTTGCAGGACGCGATAACACACGATAGCACCCACTATATATTTAAGTAATATAGCATATAAAACCACGAAGTCATTTATAAATAATTATCTTTAAATAAAAATATTTCAATATATAACAGAAAAAAATTAATTCAATTCTTGTTATTTGAATTTCTTTTTATTTATTTTATTATTAAAAAAACTAAGTAGCAATCATTTGAATCAATTCAACAAAATTAGCAAACAAAAACCTCATGCTTCATTCCATAGACACAAGAACTATTATTGAAGTAACTGTACGTGTTTAACCTCAATACCAAATTAAATGAACATGCTTGGTGGTTAGAACCCATATTAGAAAATAAGTGAACAATTTCTTGATCTCAAACCTTCTTATAGAAAATTAACCTGGAAATGGAAATAAATCATTTTCAATAGTAAGCCTTTTAACACGGTTAAGCAGAACTAGAAAGTAAGGTAGGATTAGGGAGATATATTTTATTTGAATATTTTTTAGAAACCCTCTTACAGCCAACCAAATAACGTGTTTACAAAGCCAATGTACAGTATGGTGACCATTGCTTTCTGGAAGACTATGATCTACATTACAATACGGACAAATTGAAGATGACATTAATCAGCCTTCTGTATGCTGCCAGCAACAATCGCCTCACTATAACATACTACCATAAACGTGATTAGGTGCACAAAATTCATCAGTGAGGGCAGATTGGTATAACTCAAGAACAAAATATATGTACTATTTGGTATGTTGTATATCTGCAAAGCAAGCAGTAGATGACGTTTTGGTAAATGTGAGAAACGCCTGTTAGAAAGTAAGAGCCATTTTAATGTACATTGCGTGGAGCTGGACGAAGTTATTTCAGAGTTTCCTCTGATAACAATATAGTTAATTTTGAAACAATACTTGTGCTCAGTGACCTGCGGTGGTTGCAATGTGCATATCATCTGAGGGATTAGTATCGAAGCATGTATTTTCCTATGCTACGCAGCTTAAAGCCCTGTTTACACTGGTTCAACTTGAGGAATTCGTCAAGCGATTTCAATAGCGCACAGTCGTGTTTACATCTGTTCCTCATGTTGATTTCCTTTGACGATTTCAATAGCGCATGGTCGTGTTTACATCTGTTCCTCATGTTGATTTCCTTTGACGATTTCAATATTGAAAGCTCCTGTTTACATTGGTTCCTTTTTGCTTGTCATCATTTTAAATAACAATAAGCAAAAGTGATTCATTTACTATACTCAATGAACACAGATCAGGCATGTGCAGTAATTACAGCTATTCTCTTAAAAAGACCAAGCAAAATAATAAGAAGAAAGCCCCGGAAATGCTGGGTAAAAAGATGGCTTCTACAACGTGATAAAAAAGGAGCAACTGATGCCATATTGAAAGAATTCAAATTAGCAAATAGCTCTGAATTTTCTAACTATTTGCGAATGGATGCAATGACATTTAAGTGGTTACTACAAAATGTGAGTAAAAAAATCTCAAAAAATTTCACTAATTTGCGAACACCGATCAGACCAGATCAAAATTTGGCCGTTTCACTGCGATTTCTAGCATCAGGTGAAAGTTACATCAGTTTGGCTTATCAATTTAGAATTTCTAAATCTTCATTGTCTGCAATCATACCAAATGTTCTTATGGAGATATATCAATTTCTCAAGAAAGATTATTTAAAAGTAAGCCTTTTGTAATGTAAATGTTCATTTGAAATGAGAATTTTCTTTTACAAAAACATGATCCGAAAACTTTCTAAATTTCTACATAACTATGGTCATTTTCATTACAGTTAAAGAATTTCACACAAAAACAGGTAAACGATTTTTGTAAACATGCATAACAAATTTAACAAAATTGTATTAACACGGATCAATATTATACGTTTCAGCACTATTATGATTAGTAAAACGAATGTCTTGCATTGGAATATGTCTGTACAAAGGCAGAGAAACATAGCTATTCGCGGGTGGCTCTATAGAACAGTTGTAAAGTATTTTTTCTATTTCTAATTGAGCCAGGTGTCGCTTTTGCTTTGGCATTTGTCGAAGTTCGTCAGCAACGTGCTCACCAAAAGAATCACATCCATCTTTTTTAGATGATGCAGATGTTATAGTCTGTAATGCTGCATCCAAAAGTTGATCTTCTTTTTGCTTCCGTGATCGCTTTGGTGGAGCAATTGATTCTTCATTTTCACTTATATAGCCCTAAATAATATTTGGTATATTTTAATTTTATATTTAGTTTCCATCTACAAGTGAAGATTGGTTAAAGATATCTTCAGATATAATGCTAAAATGGAATTATCCGAATTCTATTGGATCTCTTGATGGGAAGCACATTAACATAAAGAAACCTCCTGAGAGTGGCAGTTATTTTTACAATTATAAGGGCGCTTACAGGTCAATTCTATAAAAAAATTCAAATTTAATTTTAGCCCTATAAGTACTTTCTAAATCAGAGTGCTGCAAATATAACGATTATGTTTTAAATTAAAAAATAACATCAAAGAATTGACCATTAGCATTGTTTTACTTGCACTTGTTGATGCAAACTGTAAATTTATATCTGTGAATGTAGGCTGTAATGGCCGAATAAGTGATGGTGGTGTTTTAAATAATTCTGCGCTCGGAAAAAAAATCCTATCAAATACATTGTGTCTACCACCTCCAAAGCCTCTACCCAATCGAAGTTTACCTGTACCCTATGTTATAGTTGCTGATGATGCGTTTGGGTTACATTCAAATTTAATGAAGCCTTATGGTAGAGCAGGAGATGATGTCCAAAGAATTTACAATTATAGGCACTCACGTCTTAGGTTCAGGCACTTTAGCGTTTTTTCATCAAAATGAACAACTGCATTTTGTTAAATTCTAATAAATAATTTTATACAATCTAAATATAGCAAAAATATCCTATATTTAGAAGATGCGTAGAAAATGCTTTCGGCCTGTTATCAAATCGTTTTCGCATTTTCCTTAAGGCTATCGAATTAGAGCCTGAAAAGGCAGTGGTGATCACCTTAGCTGCATGCTCTTTGCATAATTTTTTAAAAACGAATCTGCCTAATATTTACTGTCCAATTGGAATGTTAGACAGAGAATGTGAAAATGGAATTTTTACGCCTGGAGAGTGGAGACAGAATTGTTTTCAACTAGATTCATTGCAAATGGATTCAAATGCTAGAGGCACAATATTTGCAAAGGATATTCGAGATGAATTTGCAGATTACTTTTTTACAAATGGCTCTCTTGATTGGCAGCATGAAGCTACTGGCATTATTTAATTTTTTAGATTTATTTGAATTATAATGGAATGTATATGAATATATTTTGACTGTTTTGTGATCTGTTTTAATATTTGAATATGTAGCAATTGCTTACCGAACATTCATCTTCAAAATCAATGTTTGAAACTTGAATCCTTGGTGAGGTAATGTCTTTAAGAAATTGTAGCTCACTGTAATGAGCCCAATTGCTCACATATACATCATCTACGGATGCCCCACTCTTTCTGGATTTTCTTTCCTTTGCCACCTCTTTAGCAAAATAACTTCTTAAGCTCTTGATTTTCTTTTTGACCGTTTCTTCTGAAAGTTTGCTTTTTTCTGAAATCCTTGATAATGCTAAGGCTCTTTTTTCCTTTTTTGAGTAATCTGCAAGATTAACATTCCATAAAACAGGCTCATCTTTATATAGAGATATTAGGGACGCCTCATCATCAGTAATCATGATTTAATGTTTGCAATGTATATCTGTTATTAATCATGGCACAATTAGGTGTTTCTAAAATTTGATTGGCTCAATGAAAGAACCTTAAATTCTTTTGCAGAGCAATTGCAATAATAGTATTGCTACTAAAAGAATATCTGCCCTTGATGGCTCACTCAAAATTGAAATATTATCACTTTAAAAAAAAATATTACTTAAGCAAGTTATATGCTGATTTGGACAATTTCTCGTACATGTGATTTCATTATTATGCATGTACGATAAAAATGGAAATTTATTAATTTTAATATTTATACATATTCTATATTTATTAATATACTTGTAGTTCATAAACTTTAAAATATTTTCAAATTTTTTGAAGTTTTAATATGAATGAAGAGAGATTTTGGATAGTTTGTGGAATTCAATAGCGAAAGGCGCGTTTACATTTGTGCGTCAAGAGGAAAGTTGAACACAAAATAGATCGAAAACCTCCGTGCGCTTTCGCTTTCAATTTTGTGGGGTGTTTACATTAGGAATCTATTGAAATCGTCAAATGAAATCAACATGAGGAACAGATGTAAACGCGACCATGCGCTATTGAAATCGTCAAAAGAAATCAACATGAGGAACAGATGTAAACGAGACCATGCACTATTGAAATCAACAAGAGGAACAGAAGTAAACACGACCATGCGCTATTGAAATCGTCAAATGAAATCAACATGAGGAACAGATGTAAACACGACCATGCGCTATTGAAATCGTCAAATGAAATCAACATGAGGAACAGATGTAAACACGACCATGCGCTATTGAAATCGCTTGACGAATTCCTCAAGTTGAACCAGTGTAAACAGGGCTTAATAATTTACTCCTTTGCTATACATAAAACCTTGTGAAAAAGTCGTACAAGACTATAGAACCTAATAAAGAAAAGGAAATCAGAGGCCTTATTATTTTTGGTGCAATGAGTGATACCTATGTGCTAAGTAGAAAGCCTGAGCTCAGTACGTTTCGCATCTCATGCAATTTAGGTGGTAGCAATTTAGTTAACTCATGAAATGAATAACAGGTTAAAACATCTAACCATATACCTAGCCCTATTAAGTTTGTCAAACCAATACAAAAATAATTTTTTTCATTGTTTATTACAATTGTTGGAATATTTAAATTAATAAAAGAATAATTCATGTAAAATTTCAGTACTGAGTTATTATTGTTTGAAAACTAGTAAAACTCAAATCAAATGGAAATCATACTGTTTTATGTCAATTTCTAAAATGTTCAAGGTAAGAACATTCAATTTAAATTTATTCTGCACAATATAATTATGAGCACATTATGTTTTAGAATTAATACAATGATATATTCCTCAGCATTCAACTTATGTGGTGCTTATGCAGTATGGTTTATTAGCCTTAGCTTGACTGAATGCAATTTTGCACACTATGCTTAATGTTAGCGATCTTTGATATTCAGGCTTGTCAAATAACCAAGTCGAGCATGAGCACTGCATTGGATATACAATGAGCCCAAAAAAGAACTTTATTAAGTCAAGTAAATTTATGGTTCTGCTTTTTAATTTGTTTAGCCAGTTTTAAAAATTTTTAATTTATAATAGGAAAAACTGTGTAAAACATTCTGAGAGTGCAAAATTTCTTTAAAAAATATCAAGCTAAAACAAGCCTCATTAAATGATTCTATGTGGTGAGCCGAGCCAAAAATACTCAAAAGTAAAACGAGCCGAGCTTAAACATTGCCAATGCTGGTGCTATTGATAGTAGGTGATCAAAGTTTTGATAATGGTCCAAAGTAATAAGGTGTATTGATTTCTTGGTAATTGTATCAATGAAATTCCGGAAAAATCAAGCAAAATCTTTAAATTTTTTTACCAATTTCTTGGCAGATTCGATTAAAGTTTATTAAATCTTAGCAAAGTTAATTACTGATTTATTTTAACAGTTCTTTGCATTTATACTGAAATCATTTGAATGACAGATGCTTATTGCATATGTAATACCTAGAACTCATTAGAAAATATTTCTGAAAATTCTAATGAAAGTGAATCTGATTTAGTTCAAGATAAAATGAAATTGTCTTTATGAGAGTGGTCTATTGACTATAATGTGTCCAAAAATGCAGTTACATCACTGCTTCATATTTTGTGATCTGAGTTAAGTTATTTACCACTGGATGCCAGAACACTTTTGCAAACAAACTACGATAATAATATTTTGAATGAGGAGGATACATAAGTCAACTGCAGGGAAAAAGCAGAGAAAATAATCCCAGACGAAAAATAAAGAAAATCAAACACATTACTAATGAAACACAGCAATTGTGAAAGGGTATTCATCAAGGGGAACGCTACCCCATATGACCTCTATAAAAATGGATCACTGATACACAAACAGATCAAAGCAGTCAGAGACAAAATCAAAGATAGTACGATAGTATGGTTTTCAGGCTTAAATGACATCATATGGGGCGATTTATGGAGCAAACAATACAAATATTATGATGTAGCCAGAAGAGTCGAGGTAATAACGATAATAAGACTAGGAAACAATGAACCAGGCTAGATTACAGAACAAGAAGTGATCAACATTGTAAGTGCCTTCCATGATGAGGCATCAATTTTAAAATCACTATGGTCAACATACATATTCTTTTGCCCCAAAACAAACATTAACCCAGAACTAACTCACACCAGCAGGGTGAACGCAGCATGACGTTAATGGTGGCAATCAAAAGCTAAACGTTGTACGAAAAATACTAGAAAGTATTCAATGGGAAACTGAACAAAGTGAGAGCAATGTGCATGATATCAAAAAGGTTGGAAAATCCGCAGTTCACAATGCACAAGAAAATGGTAACAACAGAGAAATAAGTTGTGATGCAGCTGACAAAGATAGAATAACACCACAAACTGGAATGGAGCAAACTAGACACAGCAGAACTAATTTAAATGGCGGACAAGAAAATACACATGGAGAGAGTTGTGATTATCCACTAGCCATACTGGGAAGGAGTGTGACATAATTGGCGGCAAACAAAAAGAAAAAGACAATATTAAAAACGTTTATTTTGATTAATTTTTGATTAACTTGTTTGATATCAATTAGAACTTTTTTTGTAAACTAAGTCATAAATAAGTTTGGCAAAAGATAGGCGAAGAGTTCCAACTGAAATCACATAGCTAATGGATAGCCAAGAATACCATGTAGTGTAATATTAACCAATTGAGAAAAATGATGGAATATATGTATTTAGTTGTTTGTTTGTTTACATAATGATATTTTTAACTGTTTGAATTCATTTTTAAGATCAGAAATAAATCCTTTGGATTTAAATTTGCTTCATATCAGTTTATATTATAATTTAAATGTAAACTACATTCATTAGCAGAATTTCCTGTGCAAACATTTTTATTTACATTCAATAATCAACTGAGTACTTATTTCCATTTCTACACTTGACATCAACTTTAACATCAGCTTTACTGCTCTGCCCTGTCTAGAGAAAGTGTGTCTTTAGGTTAATGTTAGGCATAGGAGTTTTTCTTCGTTTAGCTTACCTATCAATTGATTCACTTTATAATAAACCCCAGCATTCTAAATTGCTGGATAGTTAACCATAGGCTACCCTTCTATTTTAGATCCAAATCTATTTTTGGTAATAAGCAACAAATTTATTAAACATACGAAATGCCTATGAGCATTTTATTACATTTTTTGGTAGTTAGAAATATGTACTCAAATGACAGTTGTATTATCACCGCAATAATTTCTCACATGTACTGAGGGCCATGTATCTATTTATCTGTAGGTTTATCTATATGTAAGATCTATAAGAGGCGAAAGCAGCATGGTTGTGAACATCCATTTATTGTCACTAAAAAAAGATCAATTATTGTACAAAGTCAAAAAGCGCAAGCACCACACTCCTGTTATCTCACATTCACTGAGCTAGTTTGTTCATGAGTCACTAACCATGGCATAACAATGGCGATCATTGCTGGTAACCACATCTTTCTTGATTGCATGACTCTGCTTCAGGTTCTGACCCTGACAATATCTGCTGCTTCTAAATGGAACTTGATTATTATCTTATCAAACACCATAACTAGGTTATTGTGTAAATATGATATTCTAACTAATTGAGCGGCTATGAGATAGTTGGAATCGACAAATTAGTAGGAAAACCTTTGTGTACACTACGAAAAGTAATAGTAAAAGCTATTTATGGTCAATCCTAAGGAGAGTGTTAATTCTACAATAGAAATTCCTCTGAATGTAGTATCTTACAGTTTAAGAACATGGACGTCAACTGGTCAAAATAATATACCACATTGGATTTTTAATACTTGGTGTGACATTTTATCTCCTTTGTATCACTATCTATGGTCGTTATCACTAAAGAGTGGAATATTTCTTGAATGTTATAAAAAGCTCATATCATGCCACTACCTAAGGAATTTACATCAACAGCAGTGCCAATGATATTTGAGGAATTTCAATTACATCAATATCAGTAAGATTATTTGAAAGAGCAGTATATAAAATGTATTACACAAATTATTTATGAAGCAACTGAAAATTTTCAATTTGGATATAGACTAAGACGAGGTACAATGGATTGTTTGCTAACATTACAAGATTATATTATGCAAACACTTGAAAATAAAGTCGACGGAAACCATGCACTATTTATAGATTTTGCAAAGGCTTTTGATAGTGTTCCACAGGAATTGCTATATGCAAACTAAATAATTTCACAGAAAATTCATGTATACAACGATGGCTAAGTAGTTTTCTGTTTGAACGTAAACAATGATTAATTTGGAAAGGTATTGAAACTAAGTATGAAACAATTAACCTTGGTTGTTCACAAGGTGCAGTTGGGGGTCCGAATATTTACCTTCTGTTCAGCAATTATCTAAAATCTGCTAATGGCAAAATGATTAAATTGATATTAATTATGACATCAAAATAGTTTGGCAAAATAACAAAAGACGAACTTGCATGGGCTAATTAATGCTGACGTTGCATTATATTAGCAGACAAAGAAAAGGCAGAAAAATTGTAAACAACATTAATGAACAGAAACTGGCCGATTGTTTCATTGTTTACAAGAATTTGATATAAATATGCAGCAATGGTTGTGATTGGGATGAATGAATTTTACTGGATTTACTTTGTTATTTTTATTCAGGTTATTTAATTACATTAATGGAAAGCTAAACGTTCGAGCATGAGATCAGTCTGCAGGTGGTCCCCAGATACACCTAGAGGCTAGATGTATTTTGGAGCAGCTGCACGATCCAGCCTTTCAAAAGTGCGGTGCAGCCAGCAGCCGGGACTTCCGACAAGCTCTTAAGTTAGGTTTACAAATAGGGGTTCTTATCCATTATAGCTTTACCATCTATTCAATCGCAAATAAAAATGTCACTCATAACTCCATGTAGGCTAACCCCTTTTAGATCCAAACTCTCATGTCCTAATAATGAAATTTATTTAACATACGAGGTGCCTCAGAGCCCTGATCACTGCCAGTCGGCTTATTTTGTTTACAGTGTTATTCTGCCAGACCGTATCTCAACTGACTGATCACTAGATAGTTCCCATAGCGGCATTGATTGCTCACATGTACCTAGGCCTCTCATGTACACTTATAAATGTAGGGATGTTATATGTAAGGAACTATAACAAGCAAAGACATCCCAGTTACGCTATAGTTCTTTATTTGCTTAATGCCAATAACAAGAGTAATCAATCTAATAAATTACTAGGTTACAAATCGCAAACTATCACTGAGAACACTATCCGCGCACTGTGAGTCACGTTGGCAAACTCTGCAGTTTCCCCGAAGAATGGAGCAGCTACCAAGTTGGAAATCTCTTCTCTTGCATTGATCTGCATTGGGTCTCGATCCTCTACCACCACGTGCTCCCAACCTAAACAGATTGTGAAAGTTAATATAAACAGAGCTGCTGGATAAATAATAATGCGATTTGATCGGGAGTGACTATGGAATCTCTCACCCCCTTGCATGTAAGAAAATGGAGAACTGTCATAGCAATTAAACCTACTTCGCTCAAATTAAGAGTTGACAAGATACTACAATATAATTAATGTTAATGCGATTTATTTCTTTTTGTTGATATCATTTTTCTTCTGTGATGTATTTCTTGGGGAAACAAAAAACAACAAGTATTTTGTGGATAAAACATTTTATTTAGTTAATTTTGTTGTTAATATTAATTTAATTTGTATTACATCCCTGTATTTGATAGATGTTATATAAAAATCAGAAAAGCTTGAAAAGAGATATATGATACTGTTGGCGAGGGTGCAGTCCACCACTCAACCGCTTCACGTTGTTACAAATGCTTCAGCTCTGGTAACTTCAATTTGAAAGACGCTCCTCGTTCTGGTCGACCATCCCATTTAGACAATACGGATTTGATTGCCACTCTTGCAAATGAACCATCATCAAGCAGTTGCTAATTTGGAGCAGTACTTAAAGTAAACTGTCTCAAGACCTTTAAATCCAGACCCACATGAGCTGACTGAAACACAACCCAATCGACGTGTTGAGGTTTGCCTACGGCTAATGCAAAACCCATGAAATGATTGGTTCTGGAAGCTCATTGCAAAGTCTGATGAGAAAGGGTCGCACTTAGTGAATCACAATTGACAAAAGAAATGGGTTCGCAGTGGTCAGGCTCCTTCATCAATTCCAGTGATGAATCTTTTTGGAAATAAAGTGATGGTCTGTGGTTGGTAGCATTGAAAAAATTGTAGTAGAATGTATTAAAATTCTTTTTCTTCAAACTAAATTTGAGATTTAAATATAAATTTTGAATGCTTTTCATTAAAATCGGGTACTAGATTTTAAATTACACAAGAGCAACATTAAAAAATATAACATCATTTTTTTGCTATACCAATGGTATGGCTCTATAAAACTTTTTGTATTAGTGATTATAATAATCACGAACATTCATTAAATGTATAAATGTACATAATATACAAAATTTACAATATACACAGTTATTAAAAATACTTAGATCCGAAACAGATCCCGAAATTTTCTCAAAATATAGATCTGAGCAGATCCGACCCAAGCCGATCCGAGATTCGATCCAATTCCATCTCTGTTTATAGTAAATTTGTCAAACAAAAAT
The DNA here is from genome assembly GCA_900660155.1 of Hofstenia miamia. NCBI lineage: Eukaryota > Metazoa > Xenacoelomorpha > Acoela > Hofsteniidae > Hofstenia > Hofstenia miamia. The sequence goes on along the minus strand of CABFPE010000236.1, from coordinate 345,215 downwards.
ACAACAATTACACTTGTATTCATCTGATTTATTACTACAATTAGATATTTTTTTAAAACCGTGCCGTGCCTAATAATATTTTTGAAAAACCGTACCATGCTTAAATCTACCGTGCTTTTAAAAACCAGGCACGTTTTCAGCCCTGCTGAGCAGTCAAATTTCCATGAAATTTTTACTCTCAAAAAAGAGTAAATATTATTAGAAGCAACTTTAAACAAACTTGGGTAAACTTTACAATAGTTGTGCAGGTACATACATATGTATTTATGCAAAATATTAAATAGTCAAAAGTATCTACAATTGATTTGTCAGGGGCCCCCTCCCCTCCAAATGTACTCATCACATTTTTGTTAATATTATGTAATTCACAGTTCAAGTAAATACTTGACTGGCTACAGCCAAAGTCCCATGGCCAACGGTCGGCTGTGGCCAAAGATTTTGTTTTATGGCCAAAATCCCGGTTAAGATTCATTTCTGAAAATTATGATGAGCAATATATTCCCATGATTTTTAATTGTATTTTTGTTTTTAAAACTTAGTCACTTTGAAAATTTTCTTTAATTGTTCGAATGATGAGCATTTTTTAATGGTTACATTGCAAATTGCAGTATTTCATTTAGCAGTAGTAAAAAACGTCGAATACGCCAAAAAATCTCTACAGCCGGCTACGGCTAAAACATTACGGCCAATTCCTGCATATGGATAAGGTCAAAATTTATTTTGCTTTAGCCGCAGAACACTATTTTGGAGTGGCATTACATATGAATCTGAAACTAAGTAGAGTTTTCGAATGGCTTGTATTTGATAGTTTTTTGGTCAATGCAAATGTTTACTAATAATATTTTCAAAAAATTTCATAAGTTTATATGTAAACGATGTATCTGTATTCTCTAGGAAATTTATATATATCTGAAATTCTGAAATAGGCATAAACACAATTTACTTCGAAATAGCATATGCTATAAATAATTTAAGATATATTTTCTAAAATTGTACAGGGCAAATCCGAATGGATAACATAATCAATTATCCTCTGATAATATCATATAATTGAGTTTCACATTAACATGCTAATTCCAAAATTTACTAGTTTATCGTCTATCAGATTTTGCAATTTTATGTTTACAATATTGTCATGCAATGGCTCCAGTTTTAATTTTCGCTCTTAATATTTCCCAAGACGAATTTTTCAAAATGTATAAGAGCAACTAAGTGTTAAACTTGGTATTCCGACACCAAATTCTTAACAGTTTTAGCTCTGGTTTTACGTCTAGGAAATAGTAGCTCACTCTACAAACATTCATCAGGTACTTTTAATTGATCAACTTTTGAAAATATACTAATTGAAAAAACTACAGGAGTATTTAATTCTCTTTATTATGTTTTATTTGCCAAAAGCCATGTTCGACAAAATTTCCCCTTTTGGAATTTTGAACGGTTTTCGGCAGCCTCAAAAGTTTCACGCCCTAGTAATTATCAAATGTATCACTTTCAAGCTTATAGAAACAGAATGAATATTGGATACTCTGCCAAAGATATAAAGACTAAATGCTTGAAGATTTTGAACAATCCTGATTGACCACTGTTTGAAGTAGAAGGATTCAGTAAAGCTTTGAGTTCTTAAGCCTATGTTTGAATGCTATAAACTGCTTCCCACAAAACTGTTGGTTTAACTATGCCCAATAGTTTACACAAGGGGAATCGAAAAATTGTAGTTTATGAACATTGGGTAATGATGATGATGTCCCCTCCGTCAAAAAATCCTGGGTACGCCACTGGGTAAGTTCATGAAAGAGTTATCACTAATCGGGAAGAGACTATAACCCTACTTAATACCTAAAGCGTCTCAGCTATTTAAACTGAAAAAACGTTTATGCAATTCATAACTGATTGATGATATACGTGAATGTTATCTACCTAAAATAGAAACTATAACTAACATATGTTCTTCTCTCAAATCATTTGCTGCTTACATTAAAAATTTAACTTAGTTATAACCAGAACTTGAATGTAATTCCCTGCTAGAAGGCTTTAATAGGTAGAAAATTTCAAGCAAATTAGAAACATAAAGGGCCAAATGGCTGTTTGCAAATTCATTCTGCAAGAGAATTTCCATGTTTAGCTCAAACGTACATCTGATAGCAAATCCCTAACGAAGACTAGACAAATTTCTGAATATATGAATTCCGTTTTTATAAAAATTGGACAGCTTAACGGGAAAATACAATCTAAATCTAATAAATGTTTTTCTTTAATCCTTTAATGAATAGTAAGTCATGAAAAATATAATATAAGTATAAAGGCGCTTCATCAATTCCCAATTTCATAAACAAATTATTCGAAATTCATGTAGAAAGTGCTTTTATTTTCCAAATATATTTAAGTACTATGGCGTCAGTCCCATTTTATTTAACCACACCCGTAGTCACATTTATGAAATTATTGGCTACTGCACTATTCTCACATAATTGGCAGATATATTTTAAGATGTACGAAATAGAAAAGCTATCAAATGGATTGTAAAAAAAACCCTGATTTCCACATTTACACATGTAACTCGCTATTATATTTCATGCAGTATATTGAAGCCAACCAAATGCATTATACTCTGGCATGCCTATATTTCATAAGTACTTCAATCGGCAAAAATGAAGCTTTCTGTTGTTGTAACATTGAACAAATATTAACTTTTAGTAAAAGATCGATCGTATTAAAAGTCATGGGAAAGTCAAGAGGTACTTAATAACTCATTGTATTAACAATTGCTAAGGAAAGTACAGGTTCTTTAATGTGGCAGCTCATATATTTAATAATCTTCAGATTGACATTTGATCCTTGAAAAAAATGTAAGTAAGAATTGCATACACAGAGTATTTTTAAAAGAAAAGATTACTTATAAGAAGTACCCGTATAATTTCAAGTCTTTTACCTGGAAACAAATTGTGTTTGAAATTTTGTACTACACAAAACGGATTGTAATTTTAGATGATTAATAAATTGATTTAAACGTTGCAGAATCATTTGTTCCAATAACAATAAAAACTAAAAATTAACAGTAAATTAAAAGAACATATAGTCATGCTTACATCAGTTATTTTGTGTACAATTAAATAAATGACTAGCATACAGCATGAAACCGACCCTCTAAGAATTTAAAAACATACCCCGAAAACTAGATATATTTAATTAGCTGGCTACAGTCAGGGTGAAACTAATGCTCTTAATAACAATGAATGAAAAAATAATTAGAATATTTTTCATCTTCTAAGCAGAAGAAAAAAAAATTCTTTATTTTTTGAAGGCAGAAATTTATCAATAATTCAATTAGTTCAATACAAACCACATTATTAAATTTGTAGTTGAGATTCTTTTAATATTAACCACTTGAGAAAAATGATGGAATATATGTATTTAGTTGTTTGTTTGTTTACATAATGTTATTTTTAACAGTTTGAATGCATTTTGAAGGTCAATAGAAGAATGTTTGAGATTCAAATAACCACTAGGTTGTCCACATCTTAAAATACATTTCAAATGTACACTACATTCATTAGCAGAATTTCCTGTGCAAACATTTTTATTTACATTCAATAATGAACTTATTTTCTTTACTAAAACAATTTTGGTAAAACAGTTTCATTAAAACTATATATGTATATCAAGTATTCTCAATATATATATATATATATATATATTATATATATATATATATATATATATATATATATTACCTCTGTTTAACAAGTATCTTACCATTTTTCAATTTCAGTTTGTAAATGTTATAGGTTTCGAGCATGCCAAACAGGTGAAGAAATATTTTCTCAAGTATTTTGACATGGGCCTAAAATTTTAGTTCGTCACTTGTACATCTCTAATCTAGGCGCATTTATATATGTGCTAAGACTAACGTTGTCAGAAATTGTTAATCCTTCTTAAAACAATAGTTTATCTAAAACTAAGGAACAATAAAAAATTTGGTTTGCTTATGAATTTTTTATAATTTTCGTCAAAAAACGTAGACTGTGTCAAAAATCTTAATTTAGTGCATTATAATATACCAGTAGTTTCTAAGCACATTTTAACATTATGTTTATACTAATAACCCAACTAATTATTTCCATTATTGATATAGCATTACGAAGAATAACTTGTTAGTAAGTTTAAAATAAATTACATAATATAGTTATCTCAATTTTTGTATTAAGGCAAGTCTTTTAATGTTGGATTTTTGTGCCACACACAATATGTTGTGTTGCGTACACAACAAGTTGTGCAGGTTGAAACCTATCATCGCGAGGTGCTGTGATAAATCCCATGAACATTTACATGCATTTTTAGAATCGGGTACGAAATTGGCACTTAGTTAATTACTTGCCATTTGAATAAATACTGCATAAAGATCTATACATACTAGAAAATGCCCCCAACATGCTATAATGCCAGTCCTAGATATTCTTCAGTTTTTTGCAATCAACTCATCAACTTTCCAGTGGTTCAACCTCTTAGAATTCCATTTTAACAAAACCACTCTCGTTTGTAACTTGTACTATTTTTATGCCTATCTACTTAGTACTTGGAAATTTTCATTAACAAAGCTTACAATATAGGCCTTTTCAATAACTTTTCTAATATTATTTGTTTATTAATTATCTCTATTATAAAGGACTAACACCTTCTGAAATTTCACAAGTGGATTGAGCCCAATTGTCAAGCCTACTACTGGTGTGATGCCAGAATTTTAAACAGAGAGCTATGGGATAACAATAGTTTACTTCAAGCAATAAGAATCTTGACTTACTATCTTGAAAAAGAATAAACATATATTGTATCTGAAATATTCGAATTCTGAATTTAGAATTGTGCCCATTAGGTCTCTTTCACAGACGTAGCTTAATTTCATCATGATTTATTGCAATAATCACAGATGAATTTGTAAAATAGAGATGAAACTAAGTTTTTTTTGTGATATATATATATATATATATATAATACTTGGCAATCAAGAAGGATGGTGAAGCCTGATTAGATATTATAGTTTTATTGTAGCATTTTACATTATAAATACATTAGGCTTTTGTTTCTACATGATGTATTTAATCATAATCTAGTTTATTTAGGTAGAATGTAGTAGAAAAAAGATTCTCTTTAAATGGGGATCAGTTTTATTAATCTTAAATTACATCCTTAGATCTGCTTAGAATATATTACGAGTTGTTGTTTGTAACTACTTCATTCCCTCAAGAGTTGCAGAAACGTTTTTTATATTCAGGTTATGTAAGAAATTGTGATTATTTTATTTACAATATAATTTGGGCTATTTTCAAATTGGTTTTTCATACTTTTTTCATTGCAAAGTAAATACGTATTGTGAATTTCATTTGTCACTGTTAAACTGTCCTCTATCGTTGACATGCAAATAAAGTAAAGCCAATTTTAAGCATTCAAAAAGCTATTATTTCAACTAATTTACACAATGATCAGAAATTACATTTTGTTGGTGTACTATATACTTTACTACGTGAGAACTAGGTCGCATTTTGATTATTTTCCTATGTGAATATAGGTGGCAATTTGTTGTATTTTAGTATTAGTACATACCAAACTGGTGGCATTTTCATAATTTTGTTACATGGCAAATAGGAACCATATTAGCCAAAATTCTAAGTGAAAGTACGACGTATTGCTATTGGGGAACTCATATTTCTAGTACAAATTAAGTATAGATTTTGGATGCTGTTGTAAATTCCTTATCTAATATTTCAATAAATGAATGGTATTGTTAAGTAGGTTTTATCTCAAGAAGATAAACGTTTTTACTACATTTAGCACTTTCTTTTTCACTGTGAAAGGCTGTTTTAAATAGGTGTCACTTATTGATATATCTTGCTAGTTTATTTGAAATTGAATTTCTATAATAAAAGTATATTACAGGGCGTCCCAAAAAATTAAATACTTTTACATTGCAATTAATTTGTTATTTTAGATTGAAATTAAATGTGTTTTGCCTACAGATAGAGTAAATTAGTTAAATTTTTTCATGAAATAATGAAGACATAAAATTCTTAGTTGAAGTCAAATTCAGTTATTTATCTATTCTTGATCTCTTTCCATCAATTCATTAAACCATCCACCCATTTTCATTCTTCTTTCCATGTCAAAATCTGTCAATTTGTGTGTTATCTGTACCTGATAAGGATACAGATTCAAATCCATTCGCAAACCGATTTCAGAGTTTCCTCTGAAAGCAGTATATTTAATTATGAAACGATACTACTTGTATTCAGAGTCCTGCGGTGGTTGCCATGTGGCATCTGCATCAAAATCATCGAGCTTTCCTAAGTCCCTATCATCTGAGGGATTCGTATCGAAGCATGGATTTTCCTGTGCTACAGTTTAATAATTTATTCCTGCTATAGTAGCCCTTCCCAATAAAAGTAAAAAGTAAACAGGAGATTTGTTAGAGCAAAGCATGGCCACACTCAGCCAACCTGAAACAGATAACCTGGTGAAAGAGTCGCAAAACTAGAACCCTAATAAAGAAAAGGAAAGGAGGACTTAATATTTTTGGTGCAGATACATAAATATTTTAATAATAGTAATCATTAAAACATTACCTGGTGCAAGAGTCGCAAAAGTATAACCCTAATAAAAAGAAAGAAAATAGGACTTTTTGGTGCAGTGAGTGAAACCTAAGTGCTAAGTAAAAGGCCTAAGCTCAGTGCGTTTCTCACCTCGTGCAATTAGGGTGTTAGCAATAAGTTAACGAAAGAAATACCAAGTAAAAACATCTAAACTTGTACCAATACCTATATACTTTACTACGTGAGAACTAGGTCGCATTTTGATTATTTTCCTATGTGAATATAGGTGGCAATTTGTTGTATTTTAGTATTAGTACATACCAAACTGGTGGCATTTTCATAATTTTGTTACATGGCAAATAGGAACCATATTAGCCAAAATTCTAAGTGAAAGTACGACGTATTGCTATTGGGGAACTCATATTTCTAGTACAAATTAAGTATAGATTTTGGATGCTGTTGTAAATTCCTTATCTAATATTTCAATAAATGAATGGTATTGTTAAGTAGGTTTTATCTCAATAAAAAGTAAAACGAGTTTATTGGAAAAAGAGAACAAATAAATAATTCGCACCAATATATAGAAACAAAAACCGGTATCAAGAACATAATTACATACTGTTCTAAATGTAAGTAAATATCAAACTGGTTCAACAATTGACAGTCTGCAACAGTAAAAATGATGGCGTTAAATTAGCAGAAATATTCAAACTAAAATAAACATTTCATATCATCAAATTATTAATTGCAATAAGTATCGTAATTCCCAATATTGAAATTCATTATTGTTAATTCATAATAAAATAATGAAGTAAAAAGTTTATAGAATGTCTTTATGCTACTATATATATATATATATA
>CABFPE010000236.1:235839-257538 GCA_900660155.1 Hofstenia miamia | reverse complement strand
TTTGGCCCCTCCCCCAATATTGAATTGCTTCCGGCGTCTCTGCATAATTTACATTATATAAATTAATTGGCAATATTTATATGCTACATTATTTATTAAAATTTATAATTAATAATACCAGAATAAATTAACTCACCTAGCTCGCTTAATTGATAAATGAAAGTAAAAGTATAGAAATGGAGAACCGTTGTATTTTTGATATAACCTAGATGGACTAATTCTCATTTTTTAATGCCTGATTGTTTTTATAACACAAAATGCTTCAACAGGAGTTTCTTGTTTCACATTAAACAAATAAATAATAGTTGTTCTAAAGTATTCTCAGAATTTCAAACTCTGGTAATTAGTAAAGCTAACATCGCACAGTTTTAATACTAACTTGTGTGAAACAAGTAATTTATATCAAAGGACATGACATATGGAGATTCTATATACACAACATTTACGAATTACAATAGTGAATTTGTTTTTATTTCTGAATTATAACACTAAATTTTACAAATAAAAAATATTCACAGCAATATGTAAAAACTAATAATATAATTTCCCCGCAAATCTCAGCGATTCCCCACGGGGATTAAAATTAGAACCCGCCCCGCATGCGGGTGGGGCGGGGATCCCCGCCCCATCACACAAGCCTGCCTCAAATTGACACCATGAAGCCTGCTCAGACCTATGCTTTGAATGTCAGACAAATGTGCAAGTGATTCAGGAGTCAGCAAACTTGACGGAGGAGGAGAAGTTTAAAAGAATAGAAGCAGCAGAGGCACACCTAAAAGCAGCGAAAGGTCAACGTGATTACTACAATGACCAATGCAGGCAGGCAAAACATGAGCATGAGGCATATAAACTAATGACAGGTTCACACTACGAGGGAATGATGCATTACAGTTTTGATTTCGCCCAAAATGTAACATATCCCTCTAATCCTCAGCAACTGGGTCCAGCTTACTTTAAATCAGGAAGAAAATGTGGCATTTTTGGTATTTCATGTGAGCCTCGATGTTTTCAAGACAATTACTTGATTGACGAAGAGAATGACGCAGGGAAAGGTTCTAATTCTACTATAAGTATGTTACATCATTTTTCTGAAACCTATGCAGTTGGAGAGAGGCACTTAAGGCTTCATGCCGACAACTGTGTCTGACAGAACAAAAATAATATTTTAATGGGTTACATAATGTGGCGGATATTAACTGGTCTGCACATGTCAATAGAGATATCATTTATGATTAGAGGTCACACGAAATTTGCCCCTGATAGTTTTTGGCTTAATCAAGAAACGATTCCGATAGACCTTTGTTTCAACTTTGGATGACCTCATGCTGGTTGTAAGAAATTCTATGGTTGCTGGTAAAAATATTGCTCAACTTACAAAGAGTAGTAATGGCTCAAGGCTTGTATTCTGGTTAGATTGGAAAGCATACCTCGCCAAGTACAACCTTCATGCAATTCAAAAGCTAACTGATTACTCTCACTTTCGTTTTGATGAAAATTGGCCAGGTGTAGTGTTTTTACAGGGGGTTGGCAAATGACTAAGAAACACCTGTTACGATATTACCTGCGAGTACTAGGTTTATTGGTCTGCCAACAGAGATTCAGCCCAACGGTTTAGCTTTCAGAAGAGAGTGGTAACTATACAATGAAATTCGACCGTTTTGCTTTTCAACTGAGGCTGCAAATTTTACCTGTCCTTTACCAGGCTGTCAGCAGCACTCTACTACAACCTCAAATGAACAGCAATCTAGTTCACAGAGAAAAACGGCATGTAGCCACTGCCATCAACCTGGCTAAACTAAAACAAAGCAAGGGAAGACAACCTGTCAGGCTCTCATTGAATAACTCAATGTCACACGCTAACTAAAATACTTCCTGACATGATTTACCTGTAAAATATAATTTTTACCACTACTTTTTGAATTGCCACAAAAATTGAAAAAATGTTAAATAATCCGGATAATACCCTTTTCAACTTTTCACGTGACAGGTTATATATATATACAGGGTTGCCGTGGGTATGGGTAAATCCTGTGGATATGAGTATAGCTTTCAAATTTCTCTGTATGGAAAACACAATATCTTCGATAGACACAGATCTGGTGATTTTTGAAAACCATTGAATGAAGAGCAGTACACATTTAATATTGAAAATCACATTCTTTCTAAGTTGTGATGAAAAAAATAGTGCATCCAACTATATTAATGCTAAATGGCGTAACTGACTACAATTTTAGTGAGGTAGAGAATTACTAAAAAACCACTTTGATAATGTTTGAGTCATAAGCCGTCATTTTCCAAAATGTTGGTCTTCTTTCTTCAATGGCCTCAACCCATGCGACTATAAAGCAATAATCCTAACTCAAATGATGAACTGCTTAGTTGCATCACAGTATATTAAAAAAATTCAATTTCTGTTTATATATTCCAATCTATACTAGCTTTAGCTACATTTGTAACTGATGTATGAAACATCCTGCATTTACTTGTAAATAATCTTAAGATGACTAAACTATTCTTATTGCATAGAATAATTACTCTTTTTGAATTGGAATGTTAGCATAACAAATAATGAAAGTACTTGAATATGCGAGGTTTTCATCATATCTCTATTTACATTTGAATATTCTGCAATGCAGACAACACCCTCCGACGAGTTTCCATTATTTGAAGACAGCATGGACACGAAGTTTTCAACAAGAAAGGAAGAAATCTTAAAGAAAACATTTTCTAGATCATATAAAATCGTAGAATGGATTTGGAAGCACAAATTGATGTTACTCTGCTTAACTTTGCTTGCATTGAATATTCTTCATCCTCTAACTTTACGTAGGCAATATAAAAATCATAATGCAATATACATTTAATGATGTAGGCATAAGTTTGGATGATTACGTTTTAAAAAAAAATATTTGCTATGGTATCTATTGTTCAAAACACTTATGTTATTGTTCCACAAAGGAAAATACTGATTGGTTCTCACCTAATAAAAAGTGTAAGGAAAACTGTAAGAACAGCTCCTTAGCAACAGGGAAAATATATGATATCCAGAGGGCTTTGAGTGAAGAATTTCTAATTCATAAGCAAAACAACATGCAGAGAAGTCACTCCATGTGGATTGGGGCTTATGCTAATAAATATGGAAGATCATTATGGATTAATAACAAGAGTTTTGAACATAAAATAGTACCAGTCGACCATTGTGTTTTAAAAGTAAATGACCATTTTGAGAGAGCCAAATGTTTTTCATATTTAGAATATTTTGGTTTTATAATCTGTAAAATTTTTCAATGGGATGTGTAGAGAAGCATTGTAGGGGTAAATTCTGCTACTGTTCTGACTTTTGATATGACTATTTTAATCTTGATATCTGCTTATATGAGTTAAGACCTTCATCACTCGTTAATTTTAAGAGCAAAGATGAAATGGACTACATTTTGGAAAATTTCAAAAGTTCATATTACATAGGTGCAAATGACTTACATGAAGCTGGAAAGTGGAGTTGGTTTGATGGGAACCAGTATTAACTTTGGCACTGTGAAAACTTTTATTGTTAGAGATGTGGCTAAGGGGTGCTGCATACACTCTAAATCCAAGAAGATCTTCATAAATTACAAGCATACCAAAACTGATCTTCCGTATATGTGCGAATTTCCGAAGTTTTCACCAAAGAATGCTGAAATTCCACTATCATTTTTGCATAGGGAAATGGGAGCACCTCAGTGTGAGCATATCAGCTCTAACAGGGATTTTCATACTTGTTACTGCTTTGCTTCCAAATCATTTGATAATAGAATTTGTGACTCATATGCTAACTGGAACTTGCTCACTGTTAAAAATGATACAGAAAAGAAGTATTTGCAGAGTCTAATGAAAAATAACGCCACAAAATGGAGAGTTGGTGCAAATAATTTCATTAAAAGGCAGAAATTTCAATGGATTGAAGCAGGGGGTTTGAATGTTTCTCTTACTTCAAATAACCACGATTATGACTGGCTCACACTCTCAAAGATACGCTTTGAAATATCATCATGCCAAGAATCTTTTAATTATATTTGTTCAACTAAGATTTACCAAATTATTGATCAAGCAAATTTTTACAGAGCGTACTTGTAGTTGAATGTAATTAAGAATATTTTTAGAGAGATAACAATATTTGAAATTAGTAAGTAAATGAATTTCAATCCTAGATGTTCATATGCCAGTATTATCTTGATTATATGCATTCGGAATTGATTATTCTCTACAAGAGATCTCATTGTAATTGCTTACAGGGGATAATGTTCAAGAAATGATCAATTTTGTATTCACACTTTGCTTATCATCCATTTGAGTCTCTTCCGCAATATATACAAAGCTATACTTTATGATCATTTCACAATGTTGCAATGAAACCAAACTTACAGTTTTTCAAGTGCATTGCTACAAATTTTGGATACTGGGTGCAGAGAATATTTTTGGTTTCAGTTAAATTTTTGAGATCATTGAGCACTTAATTGTTTAGACCCTATTATCATAAATTTATAAAATTCATGTATTATTCAGAAGAAGTCAATGCTAACAGTGCTAGAAGTTATTTTGCACTTTTTACAAAGTTCGTAAATGTTTTTCCAAAAAATTCAATCAATTATTCAAATGTTGTTTTCAAGAACTCCATTAGTTAAGGAGGAGCAAAAACCACACTAATTTCTAATACCTTCTTTGGAATGATATTTCCTTAGAATTTGGAAAAATTCAATTATTATATAAAGCTTATAAAATTTTTTATACTACTGAACAACCTGATCATAAATGAATAAAGCTTGAATTTCTAAACAACAAAATAGAATTGTATGAGTCAATTGTTGATTTATTCTTTGTAAATATTGTAGATGTACATAGATATTTTGAGCCATGTTGTAGAGAAAATTATATGCCTCACACTGATTAATTGTAATGTTATACCGGGTGTCCAATAATTCTTAGTACTAGATTAAATGATTTACAATATAATTCTTAGTACAATTCAAGACTAAATGATTTGCATCTAGGTATTTATTTAGAACATGTAACTACATAATCTAACAAACAATAATACATAAGTATAATTATAAAGTCAGCTAATAAAGTAGACACTTAATCTTCAAATAGATTCCCATCTTCTTGGATACATCTTCCAACTCTTTTCTGAAAATTCTTCATTGCGTCCCTGAACAAGCAAAGTTGAATAGTTTCAATGTTCTCAATAATAGCATCTTCCAAGTCTCTGAGAGAATAATAGTGGCACTGCCTTTTGAAAACCAGAGCCTTCAGGTGGGGCCATAGCATGTAAGTACAACCAGTTATTTCGCTTGTTTCCCATGTCAGTCCCAATCCAAGTGAAATAAAATGTCCCAGTTTTCTCATATCAGTAAACTCTATGGGACAGAAACATCCAGCAGCACCCTACACAAAAGATTGAATACTAGCAAGTAGAAGACTTCATACTATAATAACAGGTGTCCCATTATTCTTATTAAAAGATTAAATGATTTACAACAAATCTATGTTCTACTAAAACTAAAGAAATTTGCTATGCACAATTATCTCTGTTATACTAAAATTCAAATTCTTATAAATAAAGATATTTGCTGTGCGCAGGTAAAGTGTCTTATGTTTATTGATTGATTATGTATACTGTAGAAGAAAAGGTGTATTTGTACTCATGGGCCATCACTGCAGATAATTAATAGAAATTCAATGGCGACTTACTGAAAAATATAATAGTGACTCTCCATTCAGGTATTAGATCAACTATTGGAAATTGAAACTGCTAGAAACAAGGACATTTGTGAAAGACAGACCACATCCAGGACGTCCTCTGAGTGTGTTAGGTGACGATAACGCAAATGTTGTACAAGCAGAAGTTGAAAATGATCCAGCTATTTCAGTCAGAGGAATATGTGAGGCAACAGGTATTTCTAAAAGTACTGTTTACAGATGCCTAACCAAAAAACTTAACATGAAACCGTTTAAAGTCTTATGTTACCAGGATAGGGCATCGTGGTCCAACTGAATGGCCAGCTAGGTCACCGGACCTGACACTGTGCGATTACTTGCTATGGCCCCACCTGAAGGCTCTGGTTTTCAAAAGGCAGCGCCACTATTATTCTCTCAGAGACTTGGAAGATGCTATTATTGAGAACATTGAAACTATTCAACTTTGCTTGTTCAGGGACGCCATGACGAATTTTCAGAAAAGAGTTGGAAGATGTATCCAAGAAGATGGGAATCTATTTGAAGATTAAGTGTCTACTTTATTGGCTGACTTTATAATTATACCTATGTATTATTGTTTGTTTTATTATGTAGTTACATGTTCTAAATAAATACCTAGATGTAAATCATTTAGTCTTGAATTGTACTAAGAATTATATTGTAAATCATTTAATCTAGTACTAAGAATTATTGGACACCCGGTATAACATTACAATTAATCAGTGTGAGGCATATAGTTTTCTCTACAATATAGCATTGATTGACAAATTAATTATTCACAAGGAACTAAGAATATGTAGCCACACAACTGGAAATATTGGCGGGGAAAAAAATTTTTTTCTTCCGGGGGAAACAGCATAAGTTTAATATACTCTTATGCAGGCAGATTAGAATACATTTAGTAATCAATAAAAAGTCGTTTATTGAACTATATATATATATGCATACATTTTGGTTTTATTGGATTCAAAAACGGTAAGTACATGCATTAGATCATTACTTACTGAGGTAAGCGAAATGTTCAGCAACTAAATGCCTCATCACGTAACAAATGCGAATTTCTTTAGAAACCACTGTTTGAAAATCGAATTTTCTGCAAGAAACACATTAGTTGATCAAATAATCATTCATTTCTTAATAGACTCAAGTCTGCTCTAGCAAAACAAAAAATTGGCAAGGGACAAAATTTTCTGCCCTTAGCACCTCTGGCTTCAACTGTGGAATGCCTTTAGCAATGAAAATATTGATTATTTATTCATTTCATGTGAATATGGTTGAAATTTTTTTAAGTGTAATTCTGTGGTGCATGCATTTTTTAGTAGTTTAAAAGGCACAATATACTTGCTTTTATCATTTGATACTAGATTAAAAGGTTAAACATGGTAACTGAGCATGTAAACATATATGAAAACGTGCCATGCAGTAACAATATCTTATGAAACCAATTTTGTATTTTGCTTGAGATCTACTATAACGTACTTTGAAAAAATCAGACATGGTTTGCAACTCTGAGATATTACATCTTAAGTGGGAAGCAGTAATCTTGTAACTTCAATCCTAGATTCAATACTGCACTGTAAATATACAACATTTAATTCTAGAAGTTACACTAACACTCTGGCCATGCAGCAGAATTGAAAAATTTTTCAGCTTACAAAGTCGGGAATGATAACTTTTTCAGCCTTAGCCAATGCTACACTATTCATTCTGACACAGTGCTGCGAGCCAGTTTTGTCAACCTGTAGGTTGGGTCGGGTCGGGTTAGGTCAAATGGTAGCTGGATCTGCAACCTGCAATTTTATAATTTAACCTTAAGCTGGCTGAGTGGACATATATGTCAACTACTGTTTAAGCAATATTTTTCCATCAATATTAATGTTATTGTGTAATGTTTTTGTAAAATTGGTTGCTTTGCTAAAACACGGTATATTGAAAATAGTTACTTTCCAGCGGTGCAAACATTTACCACATTTATTATTGCTTTTTTAATTAATTTCATGCATTAATACCCCCGTTTACATGAGATGTGGAGCAGCGAAATTAGGCGTAGTAGCCAATATGGCAACATCTTTTGATCAAAATTGTTTTTTATAGATTTTATTTATCCGGGTTTACACGTGCTCCGTTTTAGTAATATATATTTATGTTGGTGAATTCTAATTGGTTACATACAAGGTAGAAAGCCAATGATAACTGAAAAAGGCAAACAAAATGATTGAAAAGTAGTTTATCTATCACTAATACGGGTTGGTGTGGAGAAGTGAATTATGCTCCAGAGGAGCAATTAAATCCAGTTAATGTTTCTAAAAAAGCGGACCACATGTAGACGCCCTTAATGTGGCGCTAGCCGCATCATTCGTATTTTACGGATCATCCGCCTTGTGTAAACGACCCTAATGTTAAATAATTATTATCATTGAAATTTCTTAGAGAAAATCTTATAACTGCACACTTGATTTGAACTTCTTGGTCAGTCTTGTTATATTTTTGCTTACTTTGCAAGACCAGAAACTACAGGCAGGTCGAGAAATTATGGTTTGCGGAAAACCCCCGACAGGTCACACCCCTGCTCTGAAAACATGTGTTAAGCAGTAATCTTTACACAATATATTTGATTTAAATATATTGTACTAAAACAAATATAATTTTCTTGTAAAAAATAAAATATATTTAAAAATTGCAATGAGACATCTTGGAAAGAATCGCCATTCCAAATTTATATATCAAGATAATACTGGCATTTGACCATCTAGGATTGAAATTCATTTACTTGCTAATTTCAAATATTGTAATGTCTCTAAAAATATTTTTAATGGCATTCCACTACAAGTATTCTCTGTAATAATTTGCTTGATCAATAAGTTGCTTTGTCTTGGTTGAACAAATGTAATGCAAAGATTCTTGGCATGATGATGCTTCAAAACATATCTTTGAGAGTGTGAGGCAGTCATAATCTGACTTTGAAAGAAATTACTTGCACCAACTCTCCATTTTGTTGAGTTATCTTTCATTATACTCTGTACATACTTCTTTTCTGCATGATTTTTAATGGTGAGCAAGTTCCAGTAAGTATATGAGTCACAAATTCTATTTTCAAATGATTTGGAAGTAAAACAGTAACAAGTATGAAAATACTTTGAGAGGGTGAGGCAATCATAATCTTGGTTATTTGAAGGAAGAAGGACATTCATACCTCCAGCTTCAATCCATTGAAATTTCTGCCTTTGAATGAAATTACTTGCACCAACTCTCCATTTTGTGGAATTATTTTTCATTATAGTCTGTACATACTTCATTTCTGTCTCATTCTTAACAGTGAGCAAGTTCCACTTTGCATATGAGTCACAAATTCTATTATCAAATGATTTGGAAGCAAAGCAGTAACAAGTATGAAAATCCCTGTTACAGCTGATAGGCTCACACTGAGGTGCCCCCATTTCCCTGTACAAAAATGACAGTGGAATTTCTGCCTTCTTTGATGAAAACTTTGGAAATTCGCACAAATGTGGAAGATAAGTTTTGGTATGCTTGTAATTTATGAAGCTCTTCTTGGATTTGAAGTATATACAGCATCCCTTAGCCACATCTCTATCCATAAAGTTTTTAACAGTGCCAAAGTTAATACCTAATTTCCCATCAAACCAACTCCACTTTCCAGCTTCATGTAAGTCATTAGCACCTATGTAATATGAACCACCAAAATTTTCCAAAATGTAGTCCATTTCATCTTTGCTATTAAAATTAACAAGTGATGATGGTGATGAATCTGACGGGCGACAGATTTCAGCAGCAAATAAACGAAATCGAATGTCAAGGCAGTAGCAGAATTTTTCTCTACATTGTTGCTGTATGCATCCTTTTGAAAAATTATGTTCACCTTTACAGAGTCTAGCAATAAAGTGTGGTATAGCTGAAGAACAAATGGCTCTTTCAAAATGGTCATTTACTTTCATAACACAATGATCAACTGGTATTATTTTGTGTTCAAAACTCTTGTCGTTGCTCCATAGTGACCTTCCATATTGATTAGCATAAGCCCCAATCCACACAGAGTGACTTCTCTGCATGTTATTTTGCTTATGAATTAAAAACTCTTCTCTCAAAGCCTTCTGGATATCATTTATTTTTGCACTTGCTAAGGAGCTGTTTTTAAAGTTTTCCTTACACTTTTTATCAGCTGAGAACCAATCATTTTTTTTCCTTTGAGTAACAATAGATGCCGCAGCAAAGATTTTTTAATAAAAGATAATCATCCAAACTTATTTTTACAGCAGTGAATATTTTTACATCATTTGATGTATATTGCCTAACTTTATCTTGCTTATATTGCCTACATAATGTTAGAAGAAGTAGAATATTTAATGAGATCAAAGTTAAGCAGAGCAAAATCAATTTGTTCTTCCAAATCCATTGTACAATTGTATATGATCTAGAAAGTGTTTTCTTTAAGATCTGCTCATTTCTTGTTGAAAATATCGAATCCATTTTGTTTTCAAATAATGGAAAATCGTCTGAGGGTGTTGTCTGCATTACAGTATATTCAAATGTAAATAGAGATATGATCAAACTCTCACAACTTCAAATCCTTTCATTATTTGTTATGCTAACATTCCAATTCGAAAAAAGTAATTATTCTATGCAATAAAAATAGTTTTAATCATAAGATTTACATATAAATGAATGATGTTTCATAAGTAAGTTACAAACATAACTAAAGTTAGTATCAAACTTTCTTATTTGCAATATTATTCATCTTAGGAATATTTAAAAGTAAATGCAGGATGTTTCATCATCAGTTACAAATGTAGCTAAATCTTGTATAGATTGGAAGAAGTAAACAGAAATTGAATTTTTTTAATATTTTGCAATGCAACTAATTAGTTTATCACTTGAGTTAGGATTATTGCCTTTATAAGCCCTAGACTATAATTTTCCCATGAACCAATGGTTGCATGGGTTGAGGCCAGGGAACAAAGAAGGCCAACATTTTGGAAAATCACGGCTTTTGACTCAAACATTATTAAATTGTTTTGTTAGTAATTCTCTACCTCACTAAAATTGTGGTCAGTTACGCCATTTAGCATTAATATAGTTGGATGCGCTATTTTTTTCATCTCAACTTAGAAAGAATGTAGCTTTTCAACATTAAATATATACTGCTCTCCATTCAATGGTTTTTCAAAGATGAATTGGCAAACATTAAGTTGCCTTTATGCGCCATACAGAGAGTAACCATCTCTAAATGGAGAGTCCTTGAACAGCATGAGAGTGTGCATATATCCCAATTTACCAATGACTTGCTCCATGACCAAAACGTGGTAATTATCCAATGGCGAGCTAGATCACCATATCTGTCCCTATTAATAATATTTAGAACTGTATAAATGGCATGACTGCAAAGCAGTCCCCAAACACCAAGCACAATAGCATAAATAAATTATATTTTATTAATTAAAAAGAAGTTAACAAGCAATGGATTCTACGATTATTGCATGATTTTTTTAATATACTAATATTTAATTTAATCTTTTCATTAGCTTTGTTATAGTTTATTGATTTTGTCCTATAGTTTGATAAATATTGGATATTCTTTGTTATATTGAATTTTTAATGATTTTATAAATTTATCGAAATTTCGTTCTTCTTTAATATCTTGATGGAGTTTATTCCATAAATCATAAATCATAAATGCTTTTTCAAAGATTTTCTTTTTAAATTAGATTTTGTGATACGTCTTAGTGTAGCATCATCCAAATTAATTAAGCTGCTAACGTTGATTTGAAAGGAGAATAAGATCAAAGTCAAATTATGATTAAAAATATTGTAAGATGATGTGATCAGTTTCGATTAATTTGTGCTATACAACCAAGTAAGAACAAGTGTCAATTATGAGAGATTAGTATCTGTTGATAATAATACTTTTGTCAAAACCAGGGGGGAAATTTAGTTTTAGAAAGTATTCTAATGATTCAATATTATGTTTTTATAATATTTTGATCGTTTTTACTACAGATTGTATTAATTTCCCAATTAAAAATTTGTTTGTTTTTTAAATATTTTCTTGCTAACATTGGTAAATTAAAAGAAGAATATGAAAAATGTGACAGTATAAGAAATCTTACTAATACAATTTTCTACTTCATTGGTAATATATGTTGGAACTTATTTAGCAATTTACCCACATGGGCTATTTTCGTCGTAGTTGCATTGATCTGATCTGTAAATTTAAGTTCATTGTCATTTCAATACCAAGATATTTAATTTTCTTAGTTTCATAAATGATATTTTTTTCAATACATATTGATTCTAATGGTTCACTTTTTCCATTTTTTTTCTTTATAATCATAAATGTAGTTTTCTCAATAAATTTCATTATATTCTGTTCAAAAAATTTCTTTACTTTAATTATATGTTCTTGTAAAATCTATATTTTGGATGTATATAATAGACTATCATCTGCAAATTGAATGCATTTACCTTCAATGAAGTTAGGAATATCATTTACACATAGATTGAATAATAGTGGTCCTAATACTGATCCTTGTGTTTCTCTATTATTTATCAATATTTGTTTTGACGATAGATTGTTTACTTTCATATATTGTGAATAATCAAACATATATGATTTCAGAAATTGGATTGATGAATCACTAGAATTATAAATTTCTCTTAGTTTTTTAATTAGTAAATCATGATTAATTGAATTAAAGGCCATTGATATATCAATTGAAGCAATATAAACTGTTTCAATTTGTCTAATTTTCTAAGTCATTTATTGTTTCAATTAATGCATAATTTGTTGATAATCCTTTTCAAAAACCAAATTGCTTTTTGCTTAAAAGATTATTCCTTTCAATGCAGATCGTTACTTGTTGATATATGTGTTTTTCAAAAAATTTGCTTATTCCTGAGAGAATAGATATTCAATGGTAATTCTCTGTTTTCTCATTATTGCCCTTTTTTAAAAATGGGAATAACTTTAGCCATTTTTAATTGTTTACGGAAATAGGAATAGTAAATACATTCATTGAATAGATCACATAATGGTCTTTCTAATACATATAGAGCGTCTTTTAAAAACCATAGAGGATAGTAACTTGGGTTTTTGATTTACTTGTTTTTATGATTTTTGCGCATTTACAAGAATCATGAAGTGAAACATATTTAAATTTAAAAGATGAGGGAGTCAAATTTATATTATGATGGTAATTGAATTTAGAAATTTCTTTAATAGAATCTTCATCTTGAAATTTACCAAGCTTCACATAGTGTTCATTCACAATATTTGCAATTTCAATTCTTTTTTCAATGATTTTTCCTTCATTCCTAATTAGACATTTGATATTGTTCTTTTTTTCTTTGATAGATTTATTGATATATAGCATTTTCTTGCTACATTCTTTCCATCCTTAAAAGATCATGTCAAAGATTCATTAAGTTCATGTATTAATTTATTAGATACACTATTTCTTAATTTCTTGTATTTTTTGAGATTTTCTGGACATTTTTTACCAATAGTTTGCATAAAGGGTATATTTTTCTTTAATTAACTGTTTAGTTTTTTTTGAAATCCATGTCTTCCATTTTACAAATGGAGTTTGATCTTGTTTCTTAATTTTAATTATTGGACAACGTTTGCCGTAAAGCATAGTCAGACTCTTTGTTATAAGTTCTAACTTTTCATCAATTGTTTGAAAGTTATAGAAACATGCCCAGTTCAGATTTAGCAAGTCTATCAATAAATTGTTTCTCTGATAATGCTTATTTGAATGAATAAAAATATTATTGCTTTGTTTCAAAAAAAATTTACTTTTCTTTTCGATAAAAATGATGCAGGCAATTAAATTCGTGTGAATTTGATCATGAAATTGTAACTGCATGAAAATTTGACTTTCAAGGTTTATTTTTTATGCAAAAAATGAAATCCTTGATATGTACTAATAAGGGACTCTTTTCTAAGAAATATTTTTTGTGGGCTCCCCATAGAGATATTTGAAACCTATACCCATATCCACAGGGCTTACCCCTACCCACGGTAACCCTGTATATATATATATATATATATATATAATAGGCTTAAAGAAATTCATCAACATATTATTGATTGATTAACCCTTTCCTGCATTGCTTTTATGAAACCAATATAAAATTTTTTAAATACATATTTCAATTTTTTATTTTCAGCAAACTTGATTATTGTAAAATTATCAATATATTGCTTGTAGTTCAAAAGGAAATGAATTGTATGAAACATGATACATCCTGCAAAAAAGGTGCATTTTTAGTTTCATTTTAAAGTGATTACATAAACATTATTTTGGCATCTGGCTGTGGAAAATGGTATATAGATATACTACATATTAATCATTTGGCAGAATGTATCAAATATATTTCATTATACAAATTGGGATTAAAATTATATTTAGCATTTTTTTACAAATTTAATGCTTTATTACAAAAATATGTGCACAGTGTAACAAAACAGTAAACATTCATTTGGTAAAAGTCATAGATAAAAATAATAAACACATATTCCTCGTTTTTCAAACAAATGAAGATATGCTGTTTTAAAGATGGTATTTTAATTTAGTAGGCCTTTGGCCTACTGGGGATTTGTTTTGAAAAAAACTGAATGAGTTCAGCATTTTTATCATGAAATAACAAAAATTGAAATGTATCAAATACGATACAATATGCAGTAACGAGATAAAATTATTATTGGGGAAGCATTGATTGACAAATTAATTGTTCACAAGGAACCACACAACTGGAAATATTGGCGGGAACAAAATTTTTTTTTCCCGGAGGAAAAGCATAAGGGTAATATACTCTTATGCAGGCAGGCTAGAATACATTTAGTAATCAATAAAAAGCCATTCTGTGAACTGTATATATATATATATATATATATATATATCGATTTTACTGCAAGAAATGCATTAGTTGATCAACTAATCATTCATTTCTTAATAGACCCAACCCTGCTTTAGCAAATCAAAAAATTGGCAAGAATACAAGGTATGGGCTGAAATAGCAATGATTTTAAATATCCTGTACAGCATTGGAGACGGCTTGAGGTACATTTGGGACAAAACTTTCTGCCCTTAACCACCTCTGGCTTCAACTGTTGAATGCCTTTAGCAATGAAAATATTGATGATTTATTCATCTCATGTGAGCATCATAGAAATTGTTCTATATGTAATTCTGTGGTACATGAATTTTATTACTAGATTAAAAGACACAATGTACTTGCTTTTATCACTTGATTTGAAAAAAGTATATATATACTAGATTAAAAGGTTAAATATGGTAACTGAGCATGTATGCATACATGAAAACATGCCATGCAGAAACAATATTTTATGAAACCAATGTTGTAGAGTGCTTGAGATCGTTATAAGGTACTTTACAAAAATCTGACATGGTTGCAACTCTCAGTTATTACATCTTGAGTGGGAAGCAGTAATCTTGTAACTTCAATCCTAGATTCAATACTGCACTGGAAATATCAAACATTTAATTCTACAAGTTACACTAACACTATGGCCATGCAGCAGAATTGAAAAATTTTTCACGGGTTTACACGTGCTCCGTTTTAGTAAAATATATTTATGTTGGCGAATTCTAATTGGTTACCTACAAGGTAGAAAGCCAATGATAACTGAAAAAGGCAAACAAAATGATTGAAAAGTAGTTTATCTATCACTAATACGGGTTGGTGTGGAGAAGTGAATTATGCTCCAGAGGAGCAATTAAATCCAGTTAATGTTTGTAAAAAAGCGGGGCACATGTAGTCAACGCCCTTAATGCGGCGCTAGCCGCATCATTCGTTTTTTACGGATCATCCGGGTTGTGTAAACGACCCTAATTTTAAATAATTTCTTAGAGAATATCTTTTAACTGCACACTTGATTTGAACTTCTTGAGCAGTCTTGTTATATTTTTGCTTGCTTTGCAAGACGAGAAACAACCTGCAGGTCGGGAAATTATGGTTGGTGGAAAACCCCCGACTGGCCACACCCCTGCTATGACAACAGGTGTTCAACAGTAATCTTCTAAAATATATTTTATTTAAATATATTGTACTAAAACAAATATAACTTACTTGTAAAAATTAAAATATATTTAAAAAGTACATCCAAAAATCTTATTTTATATTGGTTATATTTGACTGAGTGCATGTCCCTGACTGGTTTAATTATTAAATATATTGCTTTTACCGCCATTAAGATTTCCCACACATAACCATTGCTTGCAAAAACAATTCTGGACCGCCCTAGACTGAATATAGTGTTGTTCTACTCAAGACACCAAAAAACTTTGTTTCAGGTGTTAGAAAATTGCGTTGAACTGGGCGTTTATAGTTTTGGGGTTTGTATATCTAAAAACGATTTATTTGTGCAGTCACGTACTAGTGGATTTTCTCCCAAAAAGATAATTTTTACCTAGCAATTTAATTTTCTGGTACTGTCGAATTCTGGAAAATGATTCTAGCGACAGCTCTTATTCCTGACATTTTATCGAGAATAAGATTAAACACTCTATGATAATTTAACTCTTATTAACACAATGTATTTTAATTAATCTACTAAAANCTAACACTATGGCCATGCAGCAGAATTGAAAAATTTTTCACGGGTTTACACGTGCTCCGTTTTAGTAAAATATATTTATGTTGGCGAATTCTAATTGGTTACCTACAAGGTAGAAAGCCAATGATAACTGAAAAAGGCAAACAAAATGATTGAAAAGTAGTTTATCTATCACTAATACGGGTTGGTGTGGAGAAGTGAATTATGCTCCAGAGGAGCAATTAAATCCAGTTAATGTTTGTAAAAAAGCGGGGCACATGTAGTCAACGCCCTTAATGCGGCGCTAGCCGCATCATTCGTTTTTTACGGATCATCCGGGTTGTGTAAACGACCCTAATTTTAAATAATTTCTTAGAGAATATCTTTTAACTGCACACTTGATTTGAACTTCTTGAGCAGTCTTGTTATATTATTGCTTGCTTTGCAAGACCAGAAACAACCTGCAGGTCGGGAAATTATGGTTGGTGGAAAACCCCCGACTGGCCACACCCCTGCTCTGACAACAGGTGTTCAACAGTAATCTTCTAAAATATATTTTATTTAAATATATTGTACTAAAACAAATATAACTTACTTGTAAAAATTAAAATATATTTAAAAAGTACATCCAAAAATCTTATTTTATATTGGTTATATTTGACTGAGTGCATGTCCCTGACTGGTTTAATTATTAAATATATTGCTTTTACCGCCATTAAGATTTCCCACACATAACCATTGCTTGCAAAAACAATTCTGGACCGCCCTAGACTGAATATAGTGTTGTTCTACTCAAGACACCAAAAAACTTTGTTTCAGGTGTTAGAAAATTGCGTTGAACTGGGCGTTTATAGTTTTGGGGTTTGTATATCTAAAAACGATTTATTTGTGCAGTCACGTACTAGTGGATTTTCTCCCAAAAAGATAATTTTTACCTAGCAATTTAATTTTCTGGTACTGTCGAATTCTGGAAAATGATTCTAGCGACAGCTCTTATTCCTGACATTTTATCGAGAATAAGATTAAACACTCTATGATAATTTAACTCTTATTAACACAATGTATTTTAATTAATCTACTAAAACTTTCATACAGAAACGTTTATTCTGTAACAAACTAGACGTCTTTATCAAATTAGAATTTAACTAACATTAAAACAACAATTAAATCTGATTTGAACAATTTACCACAATTTCCCAAAGAGCTTAAAACTAGCGATAAAATTCTAAAATGCTAAAGTAATTGCATTAAACTATATTTAACATAACTTATGTGTGAAAAACAACACTTATAAAGAAACGACTTTATTTTAACTTACTAGTTAATAATAACCAAAATGTGCAATACCAAACAAATATACTGCAAACTTAGTAGGCTAAGAATTTAGAAATTAGGAACTAACTTACTTAACAATCTGACATCAAAATTTTAGAGACCAACTTGACAACAACTTTGACTACCAACCAACTTGACCAGTTGAAAGCAACCAATTCAACCGCAACTTGGAATAATACTTTGGGCGCAAAACTGGCAGTGTCTCATGCTGACCTCTTCTTCTCTTCTCTAAGCAAAATTGGCAGCGTCTCTTGCTAACTCTTCTTCTCTTCTCTGAGCAATACTGGCAGCAGCTCTTGCTGACTCTTCTTCTTCTCTCTCTCTGATGACTCGTGTTTTCGCGTCCCTATTTATGCTTTACTTCCAGCCTCCTCGTGGCGAATGGACATGGTTCCATTGACGTCATCATCTTCCCAGTGGGCTTTGCAATTTTACTTCGTATCAACTTCTCAGACCTGACTGCCTTCTAAAATGAAAATTTCCTTTGAGCAGCTTCCTGTCGCCAAATTTGCATCCTAATGAGGAAACTGGGGGCGGTTTTTCCATTTGAACTGGTTCGACCAGCGGTGAACTAAGGCTGATTAATCGTTCCGAATTTAATTGAGTTTCTAAACTTAAAAGGAAAACTGCCCGATAGCCTACTAATATAAATCAATATCCAAAACCTAATTAAACTCTCTAAAGCACTAAAAGGAGTTCACAATTTCGGTGAAAATAAAATACTTTACATTTTCAATAATACAAATTTATAAGCACACACACATACATTTAAAAGAATGCCATCGAATTTTCTGACACAGGTAACAATACCTATCAATACAATAAATATATATTTTTCCCGATATAAAGTAAATGTCTTCATTTTTTTGAAAGATACTATTTAAATACAATATTGACGATCACTGGTGTTAAATCATACATAGATATTTTTGGTTTGATTGCAGAATATGTTTTTTTGTGTTCACAAACGCATTGTTAGGTTTTGTATCATACTATGGTATTAAAAAATTTATAAGAGTAAGCTATTGGACATTGCATTTTGATTATTTTCATTGGATGGTTTAATAGCCAATCATTTCATTCCTATGAATTAAACAAACCAGCATGATCTTTTCTATTTTGTGGCTGTTTGTTTGTGTCAACTTCATTTGTTCTTCAGATATATTAATTATTTATTTGCAAAAATTAAAATAGATCAGCATACCAAGGAGCTATTGTTGCAGAAAACCTCTTGCATACAAAATTGTACCATTCACGAAATTACACATTTAAGATCAAATACCTCTTTGATAATGGAAGTGAAAGTTTAGCTATTAAACACATTGTAGGAATTCTGCAAAATAAAGCAGTGATTTATACAGTGATTTGATCCAGAAAAGAGCGCCTCTTCAATTGCATTAGGTAATACTTTATAATAAATTTTATAATTGATATTCAATGCGTCTATAAATGCTTAAACATACTTTGGAATTTTTAATTACCAAAGTGAAATAAATAAAAATACACTATAATTGTTATGGCATACTATCAGGTAGAGATGTACAGTTCTTAAGCTGCTTAGTTTCTATGTTATTAGACTCCAATAACTATAATTAATGGATGATATAACAAGCCCTGCAGTACCTTTGCCAACTGTAACAGCCAAATCTTTCCATGAGTTCCACCTCTCAGCTCAGTGAAGCAACTTATGTGTGCCCTATCCTAACTCAGTGTTTACTCAATGCTCAACAAAATTTTACTTTGTCTCAATTTGTAAAGAGTACTATATACTTGCAACCTTGTTTGTTACTAGCTGCTTAAATAAATATGTAATTAACCATTACCTAAATATATTGGATTTGTTTAACTTAGATAAATATATAGCAGCTTCCTAAACTACATGTAATAATTGATACATACAAGGTCACATTATTGGTCAAGTTATAGTCATGAATTTGGATCTAGTTTAAATATAAATACAAAAACCTACGTCTGGCTTACCAGCTTATATCAAATTCATTATCATTCATACATGTAAGAAAGGATCAATAGTTAGCTAAACAGAAGTAAAAACTCCTAATCATACATCTAACCTAAATGTAAGTTCGTGGTTTGGAACAAGGAACCAAGAATTCTTCTCATTATGGGATCCTCACCACTACTGAACACTAACCATTTAGCTGAACATTGTAGTTAATGATAAAACCTTAATAAACTAAAAATAAGAATTCCAAAGAATTTTCTTCAACAAATTTTACAATTATTTTGCTCTTTTTATATCTAGATTCAAAAAGTACTGGTCAATTTTGAATTTCAAATTATTTTTCATAGCAAGATGGCTAAAAATAGTGGAAGCAAATTCATCCCATTCATTTTTCCAAGGTAGTCAAATCGACAAATACTAATTGTTAATCTTTTCACTGATGATTTCTTAGCTGCATTATACAAAAGTAGTTTAGATGATATTTAATTTATAAATTATTTTTAATAAATTTCAGTTTGATCTTAATTCTTCTTTGACTGACTATTTTCTTTAGCAGCTTGATTAGTTTTGGATTATGCTACACTAATTCATGTTTCAAAATTGGACTTTTCATTCTTTATAAAGCAATTAAAAGATTTAGTAACATTTATTCAATTTCCAAAGCTTCTTTTTCACATAGTTATTTTGCTTACATAATTCACAATGAATGTTTTCATTGAGTTTATTGTTTATGCTAAAATTAGGATTAGGGTAGAGTTCAGGTTGTGCTTATGGTTATCTTTTGGGTTGGGTTATAGCTGGGAATATTGTTAGAGTTAGGGTTTAAGATATGACTTGGGTTAGCTTAGGAGCTATGTTGAAAATTTCGCATACATTTGTAATCATTTGAGTGGGGGGATATAACGCAAAACACTGGAAACAATCAATAACTAAGTGTAGCATCATCCAAAATAAAACAGAAATAAGCTGCAAATGTCGCAGAAGATACTAAGATCAAAAAAGAAGTGATTAAAAAATATTATGATTAAATCAAGTGTGATTATTTCAGTTTGATTTGTATATTGCAACCAAGAGAATAACATGTGTCAAAAAAGAGATAATTGTATCTGTCGATAAAAACATTTTCAACTAACTGTTGCTTAAATTATTTTTGGCCGCCATCTTGGCAGACATTTAAATTTGAATCGACAGGTACTTCTCTTCAAATTACTATAAATACAATTAAAACTATTGTAAGAATTGATAAAGAATTTTACTTAGAATTCTTATTATTTCATCTTATTAACGGTTTGATTATTTAATACGATGTCGAGCTAATCAAGCGGTGTTTAGTAGTGGTCTGGATACATCACAGGGAACGATTCTAGGGTCTCTGTGCCAGATCACGAAGGTGTACATAGGTTAGGTGTAGGGGTTTTCTCTCAGTTAGCCGACTAGCATTTCACTTCTACATGTATTAGATAATTATAGAGATTACCGCATGGCTTCATCAACTAAAAAGTGAGCAGTTCATTCGAGGTTACATAAGTTAACAGAAGAAACCAGTCAAGCAGTAATAACAAGTAAATCCTTGCCCGCAATAACACAGCTAACGTTATAAAGTAACAGTAGATAAACAGTGATAATGCCTGGTAGAGGATATTACATGGCGACCATGACAGCCAAGTACAGCAAACCTACAGAAGAAACATTCAGTCAAACCACCTGCAAGAGGACAATGTAAGCTACAAATGAAAGTATAAAAGCAGCGAATTGTTACATGAACTAACTATGGTAAGAGAAACAGAGATACCCCAAACTGAACAAACACACTTCACTGGGATCCTGGAATTGATAAAGAATTTTACTTAGTGGTGTTTAGTAGTGGTCTGGATACATCACAGGGAACGATTCAAGGGTCTCTGTGCCAGATCACGAAAGTGCACTTAAGTTAGGTATACGGGTTTTTCTCTTGATTAGCCGACTAGCATTTCCAACTACATGTATTAGATAATTAACTCTCAACAAATGGTTGGATAACCAAACCTTAGGGATTATCTTAATATATTTTCAGATCTAAATTAATGACCTATAATCGACTGATAATGACCTTACA
>CABFPE010000236.1:205892-223429 GCA_900660155.1 Hofstenia miamia | reverse complement strand
CTCTTATTATTATATCGCTCAATCTAACTCTCTCATCTAAGATCAATGAATTTATTCAGGTGCAGTTTTTATTATATTATAGTTATTGTTACTATATTAATTAAAGGGCAGTTTGCTATACCCCTACATGAATCCCTTAAAAAATTCAGCTATCATCCTTCGAAAATTACAAAGGTACATTCAAATTATTATGCTATGAAATTCTATAATTTATTAAGTAATCATTTAAAATTGTTCTTAAAATTTCGACTAATTATTTCTGGAGACATTGAAAGTAACCCAGGGCCAACAATTTCCGAAAATAAAATACAAGATGTATTAAATAATTTTAGGAAAAATTTTAAAATTATTTACCTAAATTGTAGAAGTCTTAGTGCAAATCGCAATGAATTTATTCAAATGGTCAGCAAAATTGGAAATAGCGCTATATATGTATTTACTGAAACTTGGTTAAAAGATTGTGAAAATTTACCATTCTTATATAATCCAGATTGTAATACTTATGATATTCATTTCAAAAATCGATCTGAACGTGGT
Organism: Hofstenia miamia; assembly: GCA_900660155.1. NCBI lineage: Eukaryota > Metazoa > Xenacoelomorpha > Acoela > Hofsteniidae > Hofstenia > Hofstenia miamia. Next base: position 222,892 of record CABFPE010000236.1, on the reverse strand, counting down.
GGGGGATTAATGATACTTGTTCCAAAATCCTTAAAATCAAAACGTAGAAATGATTTAGAAATTAAACATGAGATTTTCGAAAGTATGTGGATTGAACTAAAATCTTTTTCAAATTCTTACAACAGTGAACTCATTAACATTTGCTACAATCCAAATAAAAATTATATTTCTGAATTTTGTAACCACAAAGAAATAGAATATGCAATTCTTGAAAATAAGTTTATTAGTGTCCTTGGAGACTTTAATTCTAATTATTTAAATTCTGTTGAATCAAAGAAAATTGATCATATTTGTGATATTTTTGATTTTCAAACTATTAATAAAACCAATCCAACTAGATTTTCTAATTTAATTGACTATTTTCTATCCGATAGTTGTAATAAATATAAAACGTATATGTTTGAATCATTTAGTGATCACAATCTTTTCGTTTATGTTAGTAACCATAAGTTCAGGACAAAAATAGGAACGTTATTTATTCTAGGGATTTTAGCAACTTTAGTGAGCAAAAACACCCCTTGAAGAACATATCCTTTGATATAACCTACACTTTTAATGATGCCGATAGTATGTTAAAATTCATCACTTGTGAAATCACCAAAGCGTTAAACAAAGTAGCACCGCTGCGAACAAAGTTAATTAGCACTAAATTAAGGCCAGTGATTAACGAACCCCGTGATTCCGACTTGATTAAGGACCTGGTAATTAAGAAAAATAAACTTTTTGAACTTGCGAAATCGGATCCCATCAATCTTAATTGGACTAATTATGAACACCCTAAGCAATTAATCAAAAAAAGCCGCAAATTTAATTATGAATGTAAGTTAAAGGATTATTTCAAACGCCTAAAGAAATCTAACCAAAAATGGAATTTTCTTAATAAAAGCATTGGTAAAACTAAGGGGCTAAACATAAGCATTGAAGGAATCAAACATGATAATAAGATGTACAAGAATAAGAAGGATATCGCAAACATTTTAAACAGAAATTTTGAAAATATGGGTAAATTCAATTTTAAATTCGGAAAAATTAGAAATAATTCACCCCAACAACCTGATATACGCAAGGAACGGTTTCATTTCAACTTAATTTCCTACTATGAGCTTAGAAATGTAGTAAATAAGCTAGATAATAATTAATCATATAGATCCAGTAACCTGCCGTATTGGATAATTAAGAAATATTTTTATATTTTTGGTGAATACCTGCTTGTAGCATTTAATCAAAGTATTATAAATAATGACTTTCCTACCCTTTTAAAGCAATCTGATATTTCACCGTTATATAAAAAAGGAGACCCGCTAGACCCCATGAACTACAGGCCAATTAGTATAACACACCCCTTCTCAAAAATATTTGAAAAACTACTAGCTGCACAAATGTACAAATTTATCAATGACAATCAAATTTTATCAAGTAATCAATTTGGATTTTGACCTAAATTCAGCACATCTGATGCGATTTTATCAATCACAGAAAAAATTAAACAAAATTTAAATCAAAATTTGTTTACAGCGGTTGCTTTACTTGATTTAAGCAAAGCATTTAATTCAATGAATTTCGATATTTTAGAAGAAAAATTAAGGCTAGAAGGTTGTAGTGTCAATGCAATAAATTTCATTATGAGTTTTTTAGAGAATCGCAGACAAAGAGTAAAAATTGATCACATTTTCTCAGACTATACTACTACAAATCTAGGCTTATTATTATTATTATTATTATTACCCATTCTTTTCGCACTTTATGTCAATGACATTTCAAAATCCTTGACAAATGGAACTATTTACCAATATGCAGACGATACTTGTATATTACGGACAGCAAAAAATCCCTTTGAAGCAACCAAACATTTGACAAAAGATATTGAAAATCTCGTAACATATTTCAATCATAATAAACTAAAAATCAATTCTGACAAAACACAATTTATCATCTTTTCATCTAAACAACAACAAAAGCTTACTGAAAATTTTAAAATTAATGTTTGTGATAACGAAATTAGTCAAAGTAAATGTGTAAACTATCTAGGTGTATTATTAGACAATGACTTAAATTTCGATAATTTCTTCTCCCACAAATTAAAAAAGATGGCATGTGGAATAAAATATTTGTACCATTTGCGCCATGTAGGAAAATCATCGCATGTAGAACTAATTCATTCATTTGTCTTAAGTCAATTTAATTACTGTGCATTTCTTTTTCAAAATCTCACATCGCAAAAACGTTCATCATTAGCAAAAATGTTTAACTGGGCATTTAGAACACTTAATTATATTGAAAACATGAATCCATAAAGCAATTAAGATCATCATATAATATTTTGGCCCCAAGTTACTTTATTNTAAAACACTTTTTAGCATCAATAATCGTCAAGATTCATTTTCTTTTAAATGTTCAATCTATTGGAATGATTTAAGTATTGATATAAAATGTGAGAAAAACTATAAACACTTCAAGAAAAAAATAAAACAATTTTTATTAAATAGGCAAAAATTATTGGGCATAGATAATAAACTCAACGCATGGTCGAATTACTTTTGAAACTGTCCTTTAATTAATATTGCATAGTTAATTAGTTTTGTAAATAGTTTTGTCATGTGTTAGTTTATAGTTTTTACATACATTTAAGCAATAAATTTGCTTTGACTCTTTAAAATACAAAATAAAATCTGAATTTATGACAAAGATTAGTTGTATTTATATGTATATACGTTTTTCTTAATAGTTCTTGAATGTTTATACTAATACTAATGTGAAATTTTTCTTTTTTTCAAAATAACAAAAAAAATAAAATGAAAAAAAATGTATAAAGTGGAAAACCCATGTAAAAGTCTATAAATGTGTAAAAAATGACAAAACATATAAAGTGAAAAAATGTATAAATTGGAAAACCTATGTAAAAGTCTATAAATGTGTAAAATAACGATTTATTTTAGATTTGACTGCTTATAAATTTTACATTTTTATATTTGAAAAGCCTCTGTATTCCTTCAAGTTCTCACAATAATGGTAATGAAATTATTTTCTATGTTTTAATAACAATGTGTTTAGTTTTGCTCTACACAATTGAAGATTAACATGTCTCTGTAATCACAACAATATATTGCATTGGTTTGATTTTGTTTGCATATCTAGTGAAACCTCATTGATTTATTACATTGTCTCACACAACAATCTACTTGAGGATATGTTTCGCCTGTACGTCATGCTTGAAAAACAATTGATTTGGTTTGTGTAATTATGAAAGTACCATCACAACTGTTTTTGTTTAGAATACGCATGATTTTATCCCTCAACTCATTCTCAAATGAATCATCACATTAGAAAGTTTTGAAATGACAAATTCCATTCCCATTTGATATATAAAAATAACTGTTTTTTACTTATTGTTTTACCCTGTCTTTAGGTTCCGTGATTCAAATCAATTAAAAATGAAAGTGAACATTGTGATAAATTGATTATACACAGCAGGGTATATATGTCTTTTGTTTAAAATTTTACATTTCTTTTGTAAATATGCTGTGATGACAGTTTGTATATGTTTCATCATAAATAAAACGTCATTTGTTTTGTTGCTCATTTAATTTTTAATGGTCATGTGTTTTTGATTGTAAATGTTATCTCCTTTTAATAATGACTTGTTCATAAACCATTAATTTAGACACAATATATGAAAATCTTGATGTACCAATACACTTTGCAGAACAATGCTGTGATAAAACTACAAAATTATTTGGTACGAATTTTTTACATTATAATAATACATATTGTTTTTCATTGTTAGGTCAGATTGTTTTCCATTATTTCTGTTTGTTGTATATGTAAAGATTAAAACTGTTGTCATTATTTTAATTTACGTTTTTATTGTACTAATTGAATGTCTCAGTGTCATCAAATAACATTATTAAAAGAAGAAGCTCTATCTGTGAATATTCATGTGTATCTTTCTCCACCATCCAACAATGAAGTCATGACGAATATTATCATTGTTCATTCAATGGTAGATGAAATTTTCTATATGAACTTTATCCTTTAGCAGTGCATTTAATATTGTCTTTGTAAATAAATTTATTTTTTATAAATGTTTGTTTTCTCTGTATAGTGGGAGTATGCGTCTGTGAAAGCATGTATTTAATTCAAAAATTATTTTTATTTGGAAATAATTATCAAGTTTTAAAAGTTTTTATGTTTGCAAATGACATGTGGATCATCTGCAAAACGTATTTATTTTCCTCAATGTTTGAAAATACTTATTACTTATAACTTTTACCAAAAAAATAGAAATAAAATATAATCCCCACAAATGTAATTTTTTTGGATATAGAATTTCAATGGTATTTAAAAATTATTTATGTAATAGAAAAATTAGTACACTTTCAACAATAGATTGCAACAATTCTAATCTTTTGAGATTTTTTAAAATTCCTCAACCTCTAAAAAAACTGGTTACATTTTATACAATAAACTGCAAACAAATGTGTTTGCCAACAAATATTACAACAAAAAAGAATATATTCCAATGATGTCAGAGATATACAGACGGCCAAAGTACACAATTACATCATAGCCATGACAGATATCTCCGCCAATGTCAAAAGGTCAAATATCAACTTTGTACGCTCAGTTTTATACTACTCCATCCAGTGTTTGCGCAGTAAAGAATGGAAAAAGGAGGATACCAATACTCAATGTGACTAGCAGAAACGTCAATTTAAAGAAATCCAATGTGAGGATATTCAGAAAACAGATTAAATCCGCTATTAGACTCATCTGGAGAGTGATAGAGGACGACGATAGGGCAAGTAATTTGCATGGTAAATGCAAGGACTTGCAAATGAAATTGGGAAGTACTCCCAAAAGCCAACTCAAGGGTATAGGGATGAAAGCAAAAAAAGAAGATTCATACAGAATACCAGAAATAAGAAATGAGGATTACCCACATCTGGAGGAAACTGAAATTCAATTATTGAAAGAGATGTTAGAAATACACAAGCAGATATTCAATTATGGAGAGATAAGCATGTGACAAGCAATAAGCAAATAGCACAAAACAGTCACAATGACGGACAAACCCATAAAGCTACCAGTTAGGAGGGTACCAGAACAAATGAAAGACGAATACAATCAAATACTAGATGAACTAATAGATAATAAGATCAATTGCCCACGTGAGAGCCTGTATGCTGCACCAACAGTGTTCTTAAAACAAGGAGACAAATATCGTCTATGTATAGACTTCTACAAATTTAATGAGATAATGAAAAAGGACTCATACCCCCTCCCATGCATAGAGGATATGTTATATGAAGCAAGCAAGCATAAATATTTCATGACAATAGATTTTTGCAAGGAATACTGGCAGCTGAAGATGGAAGAAGAGGACATTGAAAAATGAGCATTCATAACACCATAGAGACTGTATGAATGGATATAAATGGCGTTCAGACAATGCAATGCGCCCACAACTTTCCAGAGATACATCACAAAAGTGTTAAAGAACAAGACACATATAATGGAAGACAGAGTGTATGCATATATACAGGAAATAATAATAGTGGATGATATGATACAAGAGCACTTGGAAAAACTGGAAAGAACATTGACAATACTGGAAAAGGTGGGACTCAGCATTAATGGAAATAAGTGTGATATACTTAAAGAAAAGATAATATTTCTAGGAAGAATGATAGAGAAAGGCAGAATATGTATGAATGACAATGCAAAGAGAGATGATTGGGAAAATAGAAAAACTTAATAACAAGAAGGACATACAGAGGATAGTAGAATTCTTTAATTATTATGACACTTTCATTCCCAACATTGCTGGAAAGACAGTGAAAATGACCAAATTAATAAGAAAATTGGAATCATGTGTATGTACATGGCAAGAACAGGAGGAATTAGATAGCATCAAAGAAGAACTAGTGAAACTGCCATATTTGAATACACCAGATTACAATGAGCAATTCATCCTCGATTGTGATGCAATCCTGGTGGCAATAGGAGCAACACTGGGACAAATAAAAAATGAAAAGGAGGTTCCCATACAGTTCTTTAGCTGAAAATTAAAACCAAGCAAGGAAAACTACGGATCTACTAAATTGGAAATGTTGGCACTTATTGAGAGCATAAAACAATTCAGACATTTTTTAATTGGCAGAGAGTTCAGAGAACATATGGATAATAGTGGACTAGCTTTGTTGAAAAAATTTTCTGGAGATAAATCTAGAATAGTATCACAATGGATTGAATATCTAAATGAGTTATGTTTACCATTGAGCACCAGAAAGGAACATTACACAACAATGCAGATTTTTGGACGTGACTACAAGAATACCAAAGAGATGCAGTGAAAATAGATGGGGAGAAGAAGCAATTCCAATTCTTACCACACACAGAGTACAAAAGGATTGTTTGAGATAAACATAGACAAGAAAGGGCAAGCAGTGTTACCCATATTCCAATTCTTAACACACACAGAGTACAAAAGGATTGTTTGAGATAAACATAGACAAGAAAGGGCAAGCAGTTTTACCCATATTAATGAAGGAAAAAATATCCAAACAAGAGATAGAGGAAAAGCAGAGGGATGACTCAATCTTAAACAAGATCATCAAGAAAATGAAAGAATCTTGAACAATATTGTTGAAACTAACAGTAAGCTATTACAAATGTTATAAATTGAAAATCAACAAAAACAGACTACTATATGTAAAGGCTCAGAACAAAATGATTGCAACTCTGGACTATTTAAGATGGAGCTGATATGAAAAATAAACAAAAATGACCACCTGGGAATAAGATATACAGAGAAAACCTTCAATGCAAGATTCATAACAACAACCATAAGAAAAGGGACAGAGGAAATAATAAATAAATGCACCACATGCTTATTAAACAACAAACAGCACTTCCCAACTCAAAGGGCACTATTAGAAAAAATTATAGCAACACAACAGAATGAAATAATCCACATTGACTTGGAGATGCTGTCAAAAGACATGGAGTTGTATCAACATCTACTGGTAATGGTAGATAACTTTACCAAATATGCAAGGATGATTCCAATGAAAAACACAACAGCAGAAACAACAGCAGAGATAGTATTGAAAGAATGGATTTTATGGTTCAGTCCAATTGAGATGATAATAACTGAAAAGGGGCCTCAATTTGAGAGTGGACTATTTCAAGAAATGGAAGAACAACAGCATACCATCTGCAGGCCAATGGAGCCATTGAGAGGCTGAACAGAACACTAATCAAACTCAGGGGAAAAGTAAACAAGATGTTAGAGTATTTCTATAATACTTCAGTACAGTTGATAATGTGGATAACACAATTCAAAGCAATGTTCAGAAGAGAGGCACCCACATCTATTTCAATGCAATACTATAACTACAGTAAAAATTTGGATAATGACCAAATAAAGAACCAATTAAAGAAACAAATCACAGCAATTCATGAGACAATGTGCCACAACATAAAAAGATCAGCTGTACCTATAACAAAAAAATTTATGGTCATGAACATAAAGTAGGAGACAAAGTTTATTCATTCACACCCACAAAGCTCACCAACACAAATCAAGTTTAAAAACTAAAAACAGTAGGGTCTGTACCTCACATATTAATACAGACACTACCAAATAACGAATACATGCTGGACAGCAATATATTGTTGCATTTTCAAAACCTCAAGAGAGCAATGGCAGACATCAAAGAGATGAAGATTGATGAAAATGCCGAGTTTAAAATAAGGTGATTTAACAGCAATGAAATAGTATAAGATATGTATGATTTAGATAGCCTACCTTAAGAAGAATTCGAGGAAGAATTCACAGCAGACATAAGAAATAAAAGTGTAGGAAGAATACTGCCTCAGAGGGCAATAAGAAATAAATATATATATATGACCCTGAAATATGGGATTTAAGCTTACTAACTGAATTTAAGAAATTAGCGGAACAAGATCCAACAACTGATGAGAACGAGAGTGCAGCACAATCAATGAAATCAACTAACAGGAGAAGGAGAGTGTGAAGATTCAAGGGCAGAAGAGATGAGAATGAAGAACTGATGAATAAGTGATGCAGAATGAGAAGGCGTCCTAGTAGTCCCCAAGCTGATTCAAGGGAGGGAGAGAAATGGACACAGCACCTCTCCCACTAGAGATCTGCAAGGCTGATTCAAGGGCACACAGAGAACTAGTGCACAGCAGCACAACTTTCTTTTTGAAAGTCCATGAGGCAGATTCAATGGTGGTGAGACATTTGGAGTTCCAGGGGAAGGTGTAAGTGTTAGAAGAACTGTGAATATACAGAAGTGATTCAAGGCTGACAGTATCACCACAGAAACAACAACTGGTTAACTATTGACGGGATATACTGTGAACTGATTCAAGGATGAAGCAGTAGAAACCATCTGTACAGATTCACATCAAATGGGCTGTAAACTGAGCACCAGCAGAATACCATTAAGGATGACACAGCTACACGCCTACTCTGAAACTACCTTGGAACAAACATTAAGATCAAAAGAGAGAGAAAGATGGATGTTGATTATTGATGGCAAATTGTTGCACCCACTTTTTCAGTTGGCTATAAATAGAATCATTTTAGTTGTAACAATAGATAAAGAAATTTCTTCATAACTCTTATATCCTGACGTGTGACTTCCTTAAGTTTACGTTTTGATTTGTTGGGTTGAGAATTGGAATCTTGCCTTTTCCGTTTTTTACTGCACATATGCTTGACGGCATTGACACTCTTTTAGTATTTATTCCTTTGTTCTCGTAGATCATCACGTCAGCTGTGATCACCTCCTTCGTTTCGATCTTGTACATTTTCCATTGATGCGGTTGCAGATGTATGTCTTCCTGTAATTCAAACGTTATTTTCCTTTCTCTGCCCTGTTCTTCTTCAATCTCGATTTCTTCCTCTTTGACTTTTATCGTTCTATCCGCGTAGTTGATAACACATTTGTTTTTAATGAGGAAGTCATCTCCTAAAATGATCTCGTATGGTAGCATGTTGTTATGTGTGTCTACTACCACTAGTGATTGCTCGAACGTAGTGTTGGCCACTCTTAACTGCACCGCTTCCAGTACTCCTTTAGTGTCGATATATTCGCCAGATGCATTGATAAGCCTCTTATTACATTTAGTGAGGTCTTCTCTTAGGAATCCTAACTTAGTTGCACAGTCGTCTGTAATTATTGAGGTTGCCGCTCCCGTATCGATGGTTGCTTTTATCATTATCCCATTAACCGATATTGTCATTGTATTGATTGTATCCATGTTCGCCATAATCATCACTGCTGCGCGGTTTTCAGGAGTCGGCGCTCCACTTAGTTTTCCGATTCCTCTTCCGTTTGGGGTTCTTCGTTTGTTTCCACTTCTGATTCTATCAGATCTTCTTCTTCGAAGTACCCCTGTTCTTCTCCGATCATGTTTATTTGTTTGTGGCACTCATCTTTCCTGTGCCCTTTTTTCCCACAGTTGTAACATTTGATGTCTTTCTCACGAACCTTCTTCGTTTTTCCGTCTCTAGTCTTTATTTTTATTGTCTTCTCTTGTTTCTCAGCCTCGTATGGTTTCGTCGTATTTTTCGGCTTGAGGTTGTTCCTCCAGTTCGGCGCTTCCCTATGCCAGGCTGCTTTTTCATTTATCCTTGCGTTGTTTTCGATTGTCGCTTGTATATCTACTGCTTTTCTTATCATTCTTTCCAGTTTGTCGTCTACGTCGCATTTGATCTCAAACTGTGCTCTGATGTTATCGGGCATCCCCTTACAAATGTGCGAAAAGAGATCGTACTTCGAATATTGGTTTTCCCTTGAGCTAAGTGTTACTAGTCTTTCGACTTGTTGTATGTAGTTGCGGATATCATCTGTTTTTTTCATCTTTGTTCCATTTAAGATTATCCGGTATTGGTTCTTAAAACTTTCGTTTCCGTAGTATTCTAAGAAATCACCGATTAATAGTTTATAATCCGTTTTTGTCTCCGGATCTAGCAGCAGATAGTGCTGCGCTGCTGCCCCTGTCAAATATAAGGGAAATCTTGCCGCTGCTGAGTGTTGGCTTACCTTTCTCTCCGCCATTGTCAGCTCGAACATTTGGAGCCATTCTCCGAACGTTGGATTGTAGCCATCCACTCTTCCGTTGAATTTTGGTAGCGTAGCCTTGCAGGGGATCATGTCGTTTCCCACCTCCTGGTTCAGAATCGAATTGTTATATTTCGGTTTCATGTTTCTTGTTGTTGCTTCTTCTTTCCGTAACTGCGCAGTTATTGCTTCTTTGATTTCTTCAACAAATTTTCTCTTTTCCATTTCATTTTCATCTTCCGATGAGTCCTCCGATATGTTATCCTGAGTTGGTGAAGTTCGTAGCTCCCGTTCTTTTCTGCTCATCAATTGGAAATTGTGGGATTGTATTTTCTCCTGTTCATCTCTGTTCAGCTGCAATAGCCTCACCCTATCCTTCAGTTGGGCTATTTCTTCCTGTCTCAAGTCCTTATCCTCGACCAATCGCCTTTTTTCTATTTCCATCAGATCTTGTGCAGATTGTTCATCTTTGTTTGCCTCAAGTCGAGTTATTTGACCTTTGAGTTGTAGTATCTCCGCAGCTTGTATGTCATTATCCTGTATTAACTGCCGATTTGTCCTCTCTAGCATGTTATTTTTGTCTTGCAAGAGTTGGTTTTGTTCGAGGAATCTACTATTGGATTCTGTTAGCTGTTTTGTCAGTGACTTGATTTCACTTTGGAACACCTCACTCTGTTCGATTAGTCTGGTATCCATGTCAATCTGAATATTCCTAATTGTCTCCGCGCTTGCTAACTCGATATCCTCTATTCTTTTTGTTAACAAACCAATTTCCTCTCGTAGTAGCTTCTCTGTTTCGTTGTTCTTTCTTAGAATTTCCATTATTTCCGGGGTTCCTGGTTCAGACGACGATTCATGTCTTGTCGACTCTGGGGTTTGTGTGGCTTCTGAGCTTCTTGGGTAGGATGACGATCGTGTCGTCATAGGGGTGGTGGTTTTTGGTGTCGCCTTTTTTGCGCTTCCTTTTTTGCTTTTATTATTTGTCATCTTTTCTAATGTTGTAGTGGCATTCCATTCGGTTTCGATTCAAGGATCTAATTTGCACCTGTTGCGGTTGAAATCTTTCTGCCTTTGCTGACTTCTCATTTTTTAGTCGCTGCTCCGTTGCTTCCTCTTCACTTTTCCTTTGAGTATTTGAGTCTTTAAAGAAGTATCGCTGTATTGTTTCCTCTCTGTTGACTTTGTTCTTTAGTTGTCACGGTCGCCATGTAACATCCTCCACCTAGCTTGTTACGCCGTGTTTAATCACTGCTAAGGGATGCTTAGTAAACTGCGGGTGAGGTGTTACCCATTTGTTGATCCATCAAATTTCTCTTTCTTATTAACTAGTTACGTTAATTAAGTACTCAGGTAATAACCATCACTGTTTAGGTGACTGGGCAGTATGATGTTTCCTCTTCAGTTGTTCCATGGGCTCCTGCCCGAAGCCGATCTCCACAACACAGCTCCTCCTCTTCTGGAACGATGGTTGAGTCCACATCACCATCTCAGCTCAACTGGGATTAATTATGTATGCCCTACGTTAGCTCGGTGTGTGCACTCAAGTAAAGTTGTAACTGACTTAAGCTCAGAGTTGTAAAGTGTTTGTTGTTTTTATTTAATAAAGCAACCGGGCATTGACACTAACTGCATGTAATAATATAACTAACATAGCCATTACCGTAAAACTATCGGCTTAATTATACAGATAACAAACTTGCAGTTTCCTATACCTACATTTAATAGTATTACATGTGAGGTCATTTATCGAGTCAATTATAGTCGAGTCTCCTACATTTAAGAATATATAAATATCCCTAAGTGTCGACTATCCAGTCGTTTCAGGCATTGATTATTTCTTACATGTGTTGATCGGTAGTCAGACTAGGCAAGAATCGAAAAACTCCTAACCGTAACATAGGTGCACTTTCGTGACTGGCACAAAGACCCTAGAATCGATCCCGTGATGGATTCCAGCCACTACTAAACACAACTTGCCTAGCTGCACATTTAATTAAATAATCAAACCAGATAAAGTAGAAATGAAAATTAAATAAACTCCGAAGAATTTATTGTTCATCAAAATTATGGTTGAATCAAAGCTATTTATAAAATTTCTACAAAAAGTACCTGCCGATTTTAAAATTCAAATGATTCGTCTGCCAATATGGCTGTTCATACGTAAGCGTTAGTTTGCTCAATTTAATTTGTCAATTACCTCTTGATCGGCTAACAAGTTTCTTATTTTGACCAATATTAAATCTTAGTTGCATTTTACAAAAATAAACTAAAGTTCATTAACTAAATTTTTACAATCAATTTCAATTAATAATCATTCGACGTTATTCAGCTTTAGTTGCCTTTTTGGATGATGCTACATTATTTTGGATTACAGTTTGATTAATTAATTAAATGTCAACCTAAATGAGTTGTGTTTAGTGGTGGCTTGGATCCATCATGGGAATGATTCTAGGTTCCTTGTGCCAAGCCATGAAAGTGCACTTAAGCTAGGAATAGGGGTTTTTATTCTTGTTTTGCTGACTACTGATCATTATCGTACATGTATTAATAATAAACAAACTCAAAATAAGGCTAGTAAGCTGAACGTAGGAATTTTTGTCCATATTGTTTTAGTTTCAATTTGATGACTAAATTCGACAGATAAAGTGACTGAGCATGTAACAATTATTAAATATAGGATTGGAAGCTTCTCTATATTAATTTAGTTTAATGAAGCTAATATATTTTGGTAATCACTAAATTCACTATAAACTACATAGTTAGTGACACGTCAGGTTGCAAATACATGAAACACTTTACCAATAGAGGTTAAGTCGAGTTGTGTCTTGTCTTGAGTATTATTTGACCTAGAATAGGGTACACTTAGGTTATATCAATGAGCTGAGAAGTAGAACTCAAACAACTGGATAGCAGAAGAACTTGCAATACTGGATGTGAATGACCAGTTACCAACAAGTGGAAGAGATGCTGCAGAGCTTCATCACCTAAATAGTGTTTGTTACACTGTCTGTTAATCATAGTTAATAGGAGTCATAATACGAAAGCAGAGCAGTATGAAATTACTACATCCCTCCCTGCAAGTACATCATTCTACTTATAACTGCATAACAAAGAAACTAGATGACAATTGCCTGGTAGAGGATGTTACAATTGCTTAGTACCAACAGCATTGCGTCTCTTACTGATATCAGTATTACAGGAAAGTGCAGCTATAGTTTTTTCATTAAATGCTTTCAAAACAAATTTGACATTTTGTCTTTCAATCAAAGTAAGATAAACTGATTCAAAAGTTAAAGTTGAAAGTCAAACTAACATGTTTTCCTCAATTTTGTATAATGCAATTAAATCCACACAATCTGCTACAAATACTTCCCCATTGTGTAAGAAACTATGCTGCTCAAATTTTTCTGTGATCCAACAATTACAAATACATTTTAGAATATGTACTGGATCAAATAGTAAGAAGAGCTCTTTGCTATGAAAAGAAGCAACAAATGGCTGCTCATAAAATGTGAGTCTATCAAATAAACTCAAGAACATGTGATTGGCTTGAAAGCCATCAAAAATTATCGAGAAAATCAGCAGTAGGGTTGGGCACATGGAACCATTTTTAAAATAAAATGAAAAGATCCAAAAAATAACTTCACCATAACACAGAGAACTGTTCTTGCAAGCTCATTGGGAGAATCAACTGCAGCACCAAATAGCATGCCTCCATTGTAATGAAGTGAAGGCTAAATGATATTAGTGTATTTTAATGATAAAAAATTATATTTATTTGATTTAACTTATGGTTTCATTTATGTAAAACATTCTAGAAATTACCTTCACATGAATTTCGTCAATAAGTATGATGCATTCTCAAGATCTTTCAGGTTGAGACTGTATGACTCTTGCATGAAAACTACTATCAGATTGATTTAAGCATTTTGATGTGATTTGTTGAAGTGGTAGTACAGATGGAAGCCTGAGGTACTGCCAAAGTGTTGAGTAGAGAGATCTTGATTTAGTCATCCATGTAAAAGCAATTAAATTATTTCTGGAGAACATAATTTGCCATTGCTTCATTCATTAAGCATTTCAAGTTGCTAGATGATAAAACTTTGTTTAACTATGTCATCATCATTAATAGGATTTTCACCTTTAACATGACGAATTACTTTATTTAATTGAGACAAGAAACACATTCCCTGTTCCTAAATTTGCATTCTAAATATATATATTTTTTAAGGTCCTTCCATATCTTGTTGATTTCTTGTAGCGTGTTGGCACTTTGTGTGAAGGCAAAACTGGCTTGCAAATCTGTGATCCAGGTTAACAGGCAGCTATGTGGATTGATCACCTTTAGTGTTTGTGCCTGGAGAGCTGTGTCTAAGAACAATCTCTGATCAACAGCAAGTTGGTGTGTTGGAATCCACTTACAAAGTAACAAGTCTGTATAAATCCACTTGGTCACCAAAGGTGAACTAGTCTGATACATCGACACTGGTTGATAGGACTCAGGGTAAAGGATAAAGAAGTTTTCCATGCAGAAATGGAGACTTTTGATGGGATCCGGAATTTCACCCTCAAGCTCAGCACAAAGCCCCATTACTAGCCTGATCCTTTCTGTCTTAGCCAAATGGTAGGCAATCTCAATGCTCTCCATAGCATTTGGCTTCTTGATTTCCTTTGGTCTCAGAAAGTAGATGAGCAGCAAGCTGGGGAAATTGATGTTGACGCACTCAAACCTTTCTATCCCTCTCCAATTACTAATAAATCTGCTGAGGACTGGGAGGGTAAGATCATCATCAAATGATGTGTGCACTGTACTTCTTCAGTAATTTCTGCCTAAGCTAATGAGCAGGTGGGTGTCATAAAAAATTATAGCATTAGCTGGTGGTCTCTTCTCACCATCCATGACAAATGGGACAATATCTATGGAGCATGTGAGCATCTTGTAATTGTTAGCTCCCTGGATCTGGTGCTGAGTTTCCTCTGAAATGTTGTCTTTAACAAAGTTAGTGGCGCGCCTAGTGGCTATGAAATAAGGGTGAATGGTCTCATCACCAATTCTTGACATCTTCTTCTTCTTCTTCTTTTGTGATCAAATGGTGGAAGGGGCCAAGGTGGAATCAAAAGAGGTCAAAGGGTCACTATGAGGGGGTTTATGTACATTTGTTGTATCACTAAATGGGACACTAGCAACAGATTCTCTATGCAACTAGTCCCACACAAGTGGAGATATGCATCTCCCCACGTAGTAGCAACACTGGATTGCAGGCAGGCTATTGGCTCTCTGAAACATCAGGGCAACACATTGCCCTGATGAGGTTGGAACCTGCTCAGCATCCTCATGGCGTACTTGTTTTGGATCACCTGCTTCTTCAGGCGGGGATACGCATCTCCCACGCCTAGTTAAAGCATCTGAATCCTCACTGACATTAATCCTCTGCCTCCCTTGGCAACATCGCAGTTAAGACAGTGGGCCTTGCTTCTTTCTGCTCTGACTGGGTATCATCTCTAAACAGAATATTAAGGTTAAGGTCCCAACTATGGGGATCTGACAAAGAAATCTCTCTAGCCCAACTTTGGGGCAATACTTGGTTAGTACTTAGTTCCATGTCAGTGACACTAGTATCATAAAAATCAGAGTAAGTAAAATCCTCTTCAGGATATTCAGTTAAATTATCATAGGTTTCATATATGTCAATACCATTATCTACAAGTGTAAATTCAGTGTTCTCATCTAATATTACCACCTTCCCATTTCTAAGCATATACTTATTATGATCTAGTACCTTCTTGATTGTAAGGGGCCCCTGCCAGTTCATAACCAGATTTCACAACTGGTTTTGATCCGTGACGGGGCGTGGGAAATATGCAAACACCTTGTTGTCTTGCTGGTGCAGTTCACTGTACAGTTTGAGGTTGAAATTCCTTTTCTGCCTGATGGCCAACTGGCCCATGTTGTGGCAGACAGTTAAATGGACGTGATGTAGCTCATGCATCAACTGTGCCACATATGAGTTTACATTGGCATCGTGGTACCTTGGAAATATCATTGACAAAGGTGTTAGGGATACCCTGCAAACATAGCCTTAAACAGACTTACTTGAGCAGTTGCATGAACTGAGGTGTTGTAGAAAAACTTGACTGCTTCAACTACGTGTCTCCACTGGTTTCAGGCTGCATGGGCTAAAGCTACTCACAACAACTTAATCAACATTCTGTTAAGACATTCTACCAACCCATTGGATTGAGGATGGTAGGCCATGGTGAACTCATGTAAAATTTCCATTTCATGGCTCAGGCCATCAATAGATTGTTTTCGAACTGTGGGCCTTTGTCAGAGACCAGCCTCTCCATGGGCCCAAACTTGAGGATCCATTCCTTCATGATCTTCTTGGCTATCCACTCAGCCATGGTGTTCTTCAGTGGGATTACATGCGCATATTTGGTAAAATGCTCAACCATAACCAAGAGGTATTGGTATCCCTTGTTTTCATGAGACAGTTTCTCCAAGTCCATGTGGACAACTTTGTTTGGCCTCTCAGCTGCCTGGTTTTTGAGCACTGTGTGTTGCTCAGGGAAATGACTTTCTTTTGTAGAATCTCGCCAACCTTCATACTAGTAATTCTGAACTAATTTAGGAGCTGCTATAACAATTGTTTCCTCCTTATGTAGTACGGTAGGTGACAGACTCCAGTATCTGTCTCTCTTCTTTCTGTTCTATTGCTTTAGCCGTTATACAATTAACTTATTATCTCATCAACTAGTACTGATGCGAAACTAACGACTGTTGTTTTAGATCCAAGACACAAGACAGAGTGTACAAAGTACAGGGTACGCTACCCGACCTGCAACAAAGCACAAAAGAGGAATTGAAGAACTATGCTATAACGAGTATTTCCATACAAAGCC
>CABFPE010000236.1:157855-185417 GCA_900660155.1 Hofstenia miamia | reverse complement strand
GGGGCAAATCGCCCACCACCCTAAGGAATAACTGCTACAAAAGGACCATTTGAAATAGGGTTACATTGAAAACATATATTTTTAATAACTATTGTTTCATAATCTGAATTAAAATGATTGATGTTATCTGGTGTGAATGAACTCCATTTGAAAAAATTTATTTCAATCCTTGTTATTTGAATTTCTTTTTATTTATTTTATTTCAAAAAAAGTAAGTGAATCAATTCACCCATAGACACAAGAACTACTTTTGAAGTAACTGTACATGCTTCAGTCTTACATTAATATAGCTTCTACATACAATAAAACAAAACGAAAGTAACATTCATAGTGTAATTTAGGAAAAGTCCAAAGGTTCAAAAAATATATATATAGAATTAATTGCACTCATTGCAAAAATTTTTGAAATTTTATACAAAATTGTTAGTGCCTTCAATTTATTTACACATTTGGCTAACAACCCTAAGACACTTCTTACCCCTGATGAGTGTCATACACAGTACAAAGCTAATGTACAGCATGGCGACCATTGCTTTCTGCAAGACTGTGATCTACTTTACCATACTGACAAATTGAAGATGACGTTAAGCAGCCTTCTGCATGCTGCCAGCAACAATCACCTCACTATAACAGACTACCATGAACATGATGGGTACACAAAATCCATCAGTGAGGGCGATTGGTATTACTCAAGAACAAAATATATTTACTATTCGGTATGTTGTATATCTGCAAACTGTAGAATCTTGACAACCTTCCAACTAGCAAGTCTGAATGTAATTTAGGAGCTGCTTTGACTACTTCCTATCTTTTCCTAGTAAGGTAGGTGACAGATTCCAAATTCCATCTCTATTCTTTCGTTTTTACTTGTGGTGACTTAACAATTAGACTATCTAAGCAACAACTATAATTGACACTAGAAGTAACAACAGTAATTTAGGTTCAAGACAAGAGATGGCTGGTACAAAGTACAGGGTCAAACACTTGACCAGAAGCAAAGCACAAAGAGGAATTGAAGAAATATGATGTAACTATTAATTCCAACGAACACTTTAACATCGAAAGAAACACCAATCGCCGCACCAATGACTCAGTGCATGAAATAATGTGTGATGATGCAATAGTGACAGTGTGTGGATAACCTACTAATTTATTACATTGATTGTTCTTGTTATTAATGATGTTGTAATGTAAAGGAAACTCACAACCCAAATTCATTAGCTTGTAATTGTGCCTTACATGTAATAACCCTACATATAAATATTTACATGCTAACAACATATTGTACATGTGAACAATCAATGCGGTCAGCATAAAACTAGGAATTAGGTCATTAGGTTGACTACGAATTAAATACAATGTAATGACATTGATAACCTTCCAATGCAAACAAAATGTGAATTCTCCTATGAGGGCTAATGTAAACATAATAATGTAACAAAATGAACAATGAATGATAGGAAAGCTATAACGAAGAAAAAACCCTATCCTTGCACCTAACCTATGAGCACATCGGGTAGACCAACGGCTACCAGCCGCACAGCCGTGGGAATGGCGCTAGCAAATCATCATTGTTAAGTGCAGATCGCACAGCTGTTGGAATGGGGATAACAATTCATTGCTATGTGCTAAGCGGTTATAAATTATCTCTCTTTATAAAAAAAGTCGTGGACCAGCGCCTTGAATACCCTAGTGCTCGAACGTTTTTAGCTTTCCATTTAATTAATAATTAAACCTGACAAAAAGAAAAAGTAAATCCGAAAAATTTCGGCCATCAACAAAATATCATATTGCACTGTTTTTATACTAGAAATTGTTTAAACAATCAAATATTTGGCTAGTACCTGTTAATACTGAGTTGTTGACAATTTACTAATTCTTGATCTTTTTTCATCTACTGCTTTGCGCACGTCAGCATTAATTAGCTTTCTGCGACTTTGCCTTTTTTACCAATTGTCAAATATACATTTGTACTGCCAATTAATTAATAGAAAAATTACTGCTTATAAATTTACAAATAATTAACTAATCATAATCATGTGTTGTACAATTAATATTTATTTCAAAATTCAGTCTTAGTTCTTTCCTCTATTTTTCTCAACTTGACCACACATGATTTGAATTATGTTACAAAAGCGAGCAGTAGATGACGTTTTAGTAAATGTGAGAAGTGCCTGTTAGAAAGTAACACCCATTTTAATATACATTGTGTGGAGCTGGACGAAGTTATTTCAGAGCTTCTTCTGATAGTAATATAGTTAATTTTGAAATGATACTTGTACTCAGTGATCTGCGGTGGTTGCAATGTGGCATCTGCATTAAAATCAGTGAGCTGTCCATATCATCTGAGGGATTCATGTCGAAGCATAGATTTTTTATGCTACACACATTAATAATTTATGCCTGCAATAGTAACCCTTCCTAATAAAAGTAAAAACTAAACAGGAGATTGTTAGAGGGAAGCGTGGTCACACTCAGCCAACATGAAACAGACAACCTTGCAAAAAACTCGAATAAGACTATAGAACCCCAATAAAGAAAAGGAAATGAGAGGCCTTATTATTTTTGGTGCAGTGAGTGATACCTACGTGCTAAGTAAAAAGCCTGAGCTCAGTGCGTTTCTCATCTCGTGCAATTTAGGTGGTAGCAATGTAGTTAACACATGAAATGAATAACAGGTAAAAACATCTAACCGTATACCTACTCCTAAGTCAAGGGTAGTGCTAGAGCTGCTGTACCACGTCTAGGGTAACACTAACTACGAGGAAGACTTTTAGAATAGCATAACTTAGATTAAAATAAAGTCGAAATAAATAGTGAAAGGAGTTTATTGAAAAAAGAGAGCAAATAAATAATTCACACCAATATATAGAAACAAAAACCGCTATCAAGAACATAATTACTTACTGTTGTAAATATAAGTATATTTCAAACTGGTTCAATAATTGAGTCTGCAACAGTAAAAATTATCGCGTTAAATTAGCAGATATATTCAAACTAAAAATATAGAGCACCATTTCATATCATTATGGATTAACAACAAGAGTTTTGAACACAAAATAATACCAGTCGGCCATTGTGTTAAGAAAGTAAATGACCATTTTGAGAGAGTCAAATCTGCAAGGAGCACATAATTATTCAAATCTATGTTTAGAGGAACATTGTATGGGTAAATTCTGCTACTGCCGTACCTTTGTACATCCTTATTTTTTTTGTAGCTTTTCAAAATCACCATCATCACCAATTGTATATTTTAATAGCAGAGATAGAATGGACTTCATTTTGGAAAATTTCGATTGTTCATTTTACATAGGCGCTGGTTTGATGGGAAACCAGGTATTGACTTTGTCACAGTAAAAATCTTCAATAATATAAATGTTGCTAAAGGGTGCTACATACACTCCAAATCCAAGAAGACCTTCATAAATTACAAGCATACCAAAACTTATCTTCCGTATTTGTGTGAATTTCCAAATTTTTCATCAAAGAATGCTGAAATTCCACTATCATTTTTGTATAGGGAAATGGGAGCACCTCAGTGTGAGCATATCAGCTGTAACAGGGATTTTCATACTTGTTACTGTTTTGTTTCCAAATCATTTGAAAATAGAATTTGTGACTCATATGCTTATTGGAACTTGCTCACTCTTAAAAATGAGACCGAAAAGATGTATGTACAGAGTCTAATGAAAAATAATTCCATAAAATGGAGAGTTGGTGCGAGTAATTTCATTCAAAGGCAGAAATTTCAATGGATTGAAGCAGGAGGTATAAATGTCCCTCTTTCTTCAAGTAACCAAGATTATGACTGCATCACACTCTCAAAGATAAGTTTTGAAGCGTCGTCATGCCAAGAATCTTGCACTACATTTGTTCAACTAAGATAAAGCACCTTATTGATCAAGCAAAGTATTTCAGAGTGTAATTGTAGTTGATTGCAATTAAAAATATTTTTAGAGAGATTACAGTGTTTAAACTAGTAAGTATATAAATTTCAATCTTAGACGGTCAAATACCAGTATTATCTTGATTATTTCTATTTGGAATGAAAGATTCTTTAAAAGAGGTCTCATTTCAAAGGCTTACAAGGGATAATGATCAGGAAATAATCATTTTTGTATTCTGCATTCCTTATCATTTAGTCAAGTCATTATAATTAATCGGAATTATATTTATGAGCAAGCATCTTGTGTGCAATCCGAAATTATATATATATATATATATATAGAGATATATATATATATATATATATATATATATATATCTGACGAACTTCGTGGAATTTCCTTGAAGAAATTATTTTTTAAATGTAGTGCTAAGGAGGTGCTCAGCATTGTGGACAATGCTGTTGTGTAGCACTTGCTTAGCACTTCCAAATAAAGACCATGATCATTCCAGCACTTATTGACTTTATTCGCACTTTCTTCAGCATGTCTAATGTTTATTGGGTAGTGCTTAGTGGTGGTGTGTTTTGGAGTTGAGAGGTGATATGTCTGAGTGTATATAGTATATAGCTACATTTTTTAAACAAAGATATTTTAAAATATAGAAAATTAAAAGTAAAAGTACCTGTTTCATTTAGATTGATATGAAGAAGTAGGGAGAAGGACGCTACGAGTGGTTACAGCTTTTGAATAAGAAAAAATTGCTAGACGATGAGATGGATTGGAGATTACGCGGGGTCTGAAGTAGGATTGGAGATTGCGGATCATGTGAGCTAGACCTTGACAAGAAAGATGTATTCCATCCCTAGCAAGAAGTTTGTCATTAACATGATGAGGAGCATGTAAAAAGCTTTGGAAAACAGGGATGACAGAGAAATTGTTCACAGATAGAGAGTTGATGACTTGGTTGAATTCTTGGATGATGACGTTCCTTTGAATATTGGAATCATGACAAACAGGAGTGATTTCAAGAACATTGATGACGTAAGGTGTAAATTGACGACGTACTTCTGAGATTAGCCTGCTTAACTTAGATTTGAAAGATTGAGTGTCATTGGAGTTAAGAGCATCTATAAGACCAGCATTTATTATGATCGAGTTGATATGAGTTTTGGGATACGAAGAAATTTTGTCAGTGACCTTCTTTGTGTTGTGACCTGGATATGAGTGGATGGTAGTCATCTGATTTGGAAGGAGATTTTGAGAACGAGCATACTAAAGAATACTACTGCCAATTAGAAATGTAGTAGTGTTAGGTTGAATAGATTTGACGTAGTTGGATTTTGACTTCGGTTTTGGTGATTGGGAAGTTGCCTTAAAAGATGAATATTGACGTGGTGTAGGAGAATGACGAATCCTTGAGGTAGGAGTGACTGGAGATGCAGAAGTAGAATTTTCAGCAGTGAGGACATTTGTTGGAGAGGACTGAATACACGCATCAGAGAAAGTAGGAGTTTCTTCTTCAGAAAAGAGCGCAGTTTCGAAGAGATGTAACAGAGCCTCAGCGGCGAGATCTTTGTTTAAGTTAGCGAACATCTGATGCATTGAGGGATGTAATTCCGCTGAATAACTTGCTGATTACAGCATCGCAGAGAGCACAGGAAACCCGACCGTCCTCTTCAACACCATACCAATGAATTAAAAAATAATTAGAATATTTTTCATCTTCTAAGCAGAAGCAAAAAAAATTCTCTATATTTTGAAGGCAGAAATTTGTCAATAATTCAATTAGTTCAATATATATATATATATATATATATATACTAGCTCTGTTTAAAAAATATCTTACCATTTTTCAATTTCAGTTTGTAAATGTTATAGGTTTCGAGCATGCCAAACAGGTGAAGATATATCATCGCAAGTAAAAAAAAATTTAGTTCGTCACTCTAATCTAGGCGCATTTAGATCTGTGCTAAGACTAACGTAGTCACAAATTATTAATCCTTCTTAAAACAATAGTTTATCTAAAACTAAGGAACAATAAGAAATTTGGCTTGCTTATCAATTTTTTAAAATTTTCGTCAATAAACTTAGAGTGTCAAAAATCTTAATTTAGTGAATTATATAATATACCAGTAGTTTCTAAGCATTATGTTTATACTAATAACCCAACTATTATGGATTGCTCATTGCAAAAGCGATAGTAGACCTATATTATGCTTTAAATTATTTTAGGCTTTGTTCATAGAAATCTTCTACAATATAACGTTTTCATTTGTTTGTGAATGTGGCAGCAAATGAACCTTGTATTAGGCTATATGCTTCTCATTTGTAACTAAGGTAATGTCATTGACTTATGGAAAATAAAAGTATCAATATAGATATAAATTTACATTTTGTTGATGTACTATATACTTTACTACGTGACCACTAGGCCGCATTTTGATTATTTTGCTATGTGAATATAGGTAGCAATTTTGTTTTATTTTAGTATTAGTACGTACCAAATAGGTGGCGTTTTCGATATTTTGTAGACGCAAACTGGTGGCATTTTCATAATTTTAGTACATGGCAAATAGGTACCATATTAGCCAAAATTCTAATTGAAAGGGAGACGTATTACTATTGGGGAATAACTCTTATTTCTAGTACAAAGCAAGTATAGATGTTGGCTGCTGTTGTCAATTCCTTATCTAATATGTCAATAAATGAATGGTATTGCCAAGTAGGTCTTATCTCAAAGAAGATAAACGTTTTTACTACATTTAGCACTTTCTTTTTCACTGTGAAAGGCTGTTTTTAAATGTGCAAATAACTTTGTAAAGGTTTGACTGAAAAAGCGCTCTTCACTTACAGTTTAAAATAGCAAGTGGAAACACTAATTCAATAATTTCCATTTTAAAAACCGTATTGATAAGGGTATACATTTTTGTAATGTTTCTTAAGATAAATATAACTAGTTTTATTGCATAAAAGAATTACACTTTTAGAATTGGAATGTTAGTATAACAAATAATTAAAGTACTTGAAAGTATGAGAGTTTGATCATATCTCTTTTTACATTTGAATATATTACAATGCAGACAACAACCTCAGACGTTCTTCCATTATTTGAAGACAACTCGGATTCGAAATTTTTAACAAGAAGTGAAGAGATCTTAAAGAAAACTATTTCTAAGTTATGCAAAATCGCACAATGGATTTGGAAGCACAAATTGAGGTTGCTCTGTTTAATTTGTTTGCATTAAATATTCTAATTCTTCTAAATTTGCGTAGGGAATATAAGCAAGATAAAGTTAGGCGATATACATCCAATGATGTAAAAATAAGTTTGGATGATTACCTTTTATTAATAAATCTTTGCTATTGTATCTTTTGTTCAAAGCACTTATGTTATTGTTCCTCAAAAGAAAAGAATGATCGGTTCTCAGCTAATGAAAAGTGTAAGAAAATTTTTATGAAAAGCTCTTTAGCAACTGGAAAAATAAATGATTTCCGAAAAGCTTTGAGTGAAGAGTTTCTAATCCATAACAAAACAAAATGAAGAAAATTTACTCCATGTGGATTGGGGCTTATGCTAAAAAATATGAATGCACACGTTTATACTATTATCTATTATCACACAGATTTCAAATTGGGCCAATTTCTTTTGGCCTGACCCAGCTTGAATATGATATGCTTTATCTGGACACAAACATCGCTCACTCTATGAATACTAATGCAACTGGACTTTATTAAATTTTAAATAATTACAAACAGTGAAAAATGATAAATATAACAAAATATTGCAACCAAAAATTTCAAAATGTATGCGTTTATATTCTGTCATTGAATAAGAATAATAAAAATATTTTATATTTTTGGATTATTGTAAACGTAGAGTTTAATTGATTCATAATTTTAAAATGAAATTTTTTAGCTTATTGTAATATGGTTTAGGATTAGTCATGATATGTGATATTTTTCAATTAGTATGAAAAAATTTAAAAAGATAAGAAATAGAAAAAACCGACTTTATAATATCTGAATATTCAAAAATGCTAGACTCCACATTTTTTGTTAGGAACTTAGTAATTCTAACGCCTCAACTGTTACTTAATCTAAGCATGAATGTTACTACTTGAGTAGTATATGCAAATTTAAAATTCTCAGCAAAACAACGGTTTGTGACCTTTACCAGAACAGAAGTGGCACAATCATTGCAGCATGTCAACAATATTACCATTCTACATTTAATGAAATTGATAATAAAGAAAAAAATTGCATTTTTGGCTCGAATGTAAGTTAAGAAGCTCACAAGTGGCAACAACTTTCTTATAGGTTTTGTGAATTTATATTCTAAAGAGATTTATTAAAAGATTTGTATACATGTTTCAATCATTTCCTCACCATACAGACAAAAAGCTTCATGATCACATTTGATGTCTTAATTAATGCATTCTTCAATTTTGCTTTCTTTTTAGGAAAAAAGCTTTTTGAGAACATTGTAAAAATATCAAAAGAAATTCATAAACTTTTAGCATTGATTTATTCTAAGTAAATTATTAACTTTTTTAGTATCAATAAAAGTCCGACAAAAACAATTAAGTGCTCATAACTCAAAGATCTCAAAATTTACTTGAAATCCCCAAAAATTGTCTCTGCACCCAGTAGCAAACATTTGTAGCAGTGCTCTTGCAAAACTGTAAGTTTGGTTTCATTGCAACATTGTGAAATAATCATAAAATGTAGCTTTGTAAATATTGTTTAAGCAACTTGACTAGATGATAAGCAAAGAGTGAATACAAAACTGATTATTTCTTGATCCTTATCCCCTGTAAACAATTACAATGAGACCTCCTTTAAAGAATCATCCATTCCAAATGCATATAATTGCTGAACTTATCACAAAAAACTTTCAGATTTTGTCTGTTATTTACAAAAGAGATTTTAGAGCAATAATTTGTGGAAATTTCATATAGAATGCTTTAATATTTCTTTTTATCTCCAAGTAAAATCTATTTGCAAGCTAAAATTTTACAGAAATTTTAAGGTATTTCAGAAATGCCAGAAAAATAAATACAAGTTGAAAATGTCTTCTGTAAATAATATAAAGTTTGCAAGAAGTTTTCAATTCTTGAACATTTACTGAATACCAAATTCATGTATTTTACAAATTCTGTAGTCCAAGTTGAGCATTGCAAGTGCTTCCGAAATGAACTGTATTTCTACAGAATTATTTCTTCTCAATTATGTGGTATACCTAAACAATCGAGAGAAATAATGTACGTAATACACATTATTATATTAAAATTATTATATATACTTTAGTGGAGTGCCCAATCAAAAATGACGAAATTTAAACCAAAAATAAACCATTATTTAATAACAAAAATTGTTAAAAAAACGTTCTTTAATGTGAATTTTTGGTTAAATATCAATTCAAAAACCGATGTTAACCAATAAAATAACTGTTTTTATATCAATTTTACACTTAATAAAAACCAATTTCCTCAAATACCATTTTATATCAATAAAATAACGTTTATAATCCACTTCTATCTGGGTATTTGTTATTAAAATGTTGGTCATTTTAAACCAATATATGTAACCACTTTAAAACCAATTTTTAATCAAAAAACCCTTTTTAAACAAAATGCATATACACAAAATTGAAGGGTAATTGTAAGGTATGTGTTCTATATGTGTATAATGTGAAATTCATGGCAATGTTTTCATCTAAATAATATTGCAGTCTTTATAACATGTTTAAAATCATGTAACAATTTGGTTAAAAACTATATAAATAAACTTTAAAATCTGTTAACTTGTCAATTAGATATTTGCTATTGTTAACCAATTTTCTGTTAAATGTATCTGTTAAACTTAATACGGTCAAAATTGATTGCATATATGTGTGATCATTCTTGAATGTATTATATGTAATTAATATAGAAGCATTCCCACCAAAGCAAGCCTTTTACATATGAAATAAAATATAAATTTCGCAGTAATTAAACTACTATAAATGGTTGTATATTGTATTTCAATTTGAGCAGATCACATTGTGTAATTTTGATATATAATTATATATATATATATATTTTAACTGCAATAAACACAATGGGGTCAAATTCGGTTTATTGTGCAAACAACTGAATAATGTATTAATCTTGCACGTTGGTTCAAAGGTGTTATTAGATTAAAGAGTGCCATTGTTTCCCAGATGTAAACATTGTTAATTGTTGTTATACACATGAGCGTGGAATTCCAAAACCACAAACCACAGTCAATCATGTAGTTAATGCATAGGAACAACATTTGTATTTGATATCAGAAACATCATTAAATATGACATATTTTGCATAACAAATGCTTTGTTTTGTATCATGCAAACTATATATTCAATCTATCATACAAAAATTAAATAATTTAAATTCGTTTATTATAAAAATAATTTTAATGTAATGAATACTCAAAATCACATAGACAACATATATTGTTAAATTATGATAGGTACTAAATTTTTTTTAGCATATTTGATTAAATATATATAGCGACTCTATAATTATGCAAAAGTGCAAATAAAAATAACTAGCTGTTATTAGCTGCTGCAGACCAACTAATGGTGCCTGCATTAAAATTTTTTGCTGGTTTGTACTGCTGTATTTACATCACAACCGTCAAAAAAATTGCATTAATACAAATGAAAAAATGAAAGGTTTAAGTCATAAAATTAAGAACTTCATATTTTCTCAAAAATGGCTATGAAGGCCTATAAAAATTATTACATACTGTAGCTAGGATTCTTTACTTTTTTATTAGTAAGACTAACTAACAAATATAATAGCTATAGACTATTTTCAAGTATAAATAATTATACATTTAAACTATTTATTTAACAATAAAGTTCATCTAAATGTTAACTATATGAATGTCTACACATCAGTGAAAATAATCAAGTTCCAAGATTGTGGCACTGCATCATCATGCACTTTAAAAGAAAATATTAGAAAGTTACTAAATATACACTGAACCCAAAAATCTTACTCTATTAAGAACTCTTGCTGATAATATCTTTCTTGCTAGAGAATATGGAGACAATTGTTGAGCTTCAATTTGAGCATGTAACAATTGAGCTGGTTTTCGGTTAATATCAGCCCTAAATTTCATCATTTGGCGGACAAATGATCAGTTGCAGGCTATATATCAACAGTCAATAGCATTATGTGTATTTCAGCCAATCAAATTCCAATAGGTGGTTATTAGATTTGTTATTTTGTAATGAATAAAATCAGTTTTATTTTTGAATTTTACTGCAAAAAGCATGTTTTTATGGCAATAAGAAAAGCCAAGTAGGCGAAAGATCTACAATACCACTTAAACGCAAATTGGCAAAATTTTCCCAGTGCAACAAATGCTTCAAAAAATTATTCAAAATGAATTATTTCTTTAGCAATAACGCATTATATTATTGATCCTATGTATAAAAATAGGAGTTTTCGAATTTCAAAGAACTAATTTTCAGATGCCATCTTGTGAAAGTTCAAAATTAAAATTTCGCGTAATATATATATATATATATATATATATATATATATAGATACACACACATATATATGCATTCAAGATACTTACACAAATATAATAATACATATTGCTACAAAATATTCCATTATCTATTGATGGTAGCAAATTTTTTTGAAATTTTTCATATAATTCAATTTTTAAGTGCATAACATAATGTCAATTTGGCAAATATGTCTTTTACCTAACAAACATAATTGCTGTAATATTAATATGTTATTCCATAATATGATAAGTAGCATAAGCAAAATTACATAAAATTTAGATATGTAATGGGCTTGATCAAAGTATTCCTTGTAAATATGATTGAAAAATTGGGCAAACATTTGCCACAAAGTTGGATAAAATTGCAAAAATTACTGATACCGTGGTATCTTGCCTAAAAATTAATCGGAATTATATTTATGAGTATCTTGTGTTCAAGCCGAAATATATATATATTGTCTATTGATCGTAGCAAATTTTTTGAAATTTTTAGTATAGTTCAATTTTTAAGTGCATAGCATAATATCCATTTGGACAATTATGTATTTTCCATAAAAACCATAAGTGCTGCAATATTAATATGTTATTCCATATTATGATGACTAGCATAAGCAAAATTACATAAAATTTAGATATGTAATGGGCTTGATCAAAGTATTCCTTGTAAATATGTTTGGAAAATTCGTCAAATATTTGCCAAGTTTTTGGAATAAAATCCATAAATTTTGTAAATAGCAATGCTTTAAATATTTGCCAAATATTTGCCAAATTATCCAAATTTGTACAATTTGTATTTTCAGCTCATTTGAATAAATAAACGTATACATAATGTATAATAAACTATTTCAAAAAATATTTTTGAAACAAATATATCGATAATTTAAAATTTTTAATGATTACTATTATAAACAATTAAAATATTTATGTATCTAAGAATAATTTATGCAGCATTTCAATATGCATTTTGTTACTAATGTACTAGTATTATCACTTCTCTTATTTTACTTTTTTATGTTCATACCAGAAATAATTTTTAAATCTAACGTAATTATAAATTATAATTCATATTTGCCAAAATTTTCAGCAAATTTTTACGGAATATAAATAAACTTAATTGGTAAAAAGTTCAATGTTGCATTAGTCTGAAATTCTGATTACTGACTCACATGTCAATGCATTATTGCAATTAGTAGACAGTTAATTACTAAAGCTGCATACACTGCAATATGTGCTTTGAAAGCAGTTTGACCAACTGCTGTTTTAAATAACTAAATCTCATTAAAATTATATACTTTGCATAAGTCAGTGAGTGTAATTGGTTAAAATATTTCAAAACTTCCTAAAAATTCAATTAGCCCAGAATTTGCAATTTTGGCAAATATTTGCTAAATCTTAGAATGTTTGCAAATTATTTAGAAAAATTTTCAAATATTTGGCAAATAATTGCCAAATCTTTGAAACCAATTTGCAAATATAAACCAAAAATTTGAAATTTATTTGCTAAATTTTCCACATTTTTTTACTTAGGTTCATATCAATATTTCTGAAAATTCTGAGTACATACATTCAAGATATTTATGAAATTATCCTAACTCAGATGGCATGGAGCTAAAACATTTAAATTATCATTGTCTATACTTCATAATTATAGTTTTGTTTTTAGTAGAACATAATAGGTAGAAGTCAAACTTCTTACTAATTTTTCATACGTGTTTTGAAAATTATCTAAGTATGCTAAATACCTTAGAATACACTGCTAAGCATACATATAGCAACATTATAGACTAGTATTGTGCAATTTTCTTAAATTTAACTATATGTTCAATTACATAATGTGGCATAATCGTGTGGTACAAAAGTATAACAAAGAGAGTACTATCATTAATTTATTTAATTATATTTTTTTACACAACCCAATTATTATCCTTTTGATTTTTATAAAAACTATTGTGCAGTGAGATATTATGTTTATCAGCAAAATGGTTTGGCAAAATCGAAAAGGACCAAATCTCTTAAGCTAATTAGATGACATTGCGTAATCACTAGCAGACGAACAAATTAGCAAAGAGTAAACAAATTTGAACTACAAGCAGGTACATGCATATTTTTCAATGTTTTATGCACTATTATTATAAATAACTTACAATGGCATTATTTGGGGATGAATTTACTTCATTTGAACTCTTATTTTGTATTACCAGGAAAGGTAAACGTCTG
Organism: Hofstenia miamia; assembly: GCA_900660155.1. Classification (NCBI taxonomy): domain Eukaryota; kingdom Metazoa; phylum Xenacoelomorpha; order Acoela; family Hofsteniidae; genus Hofstenia; species Hofstenia miamia. The sequence continues at coordinate 171,765 of CABFPE010000236.1, read as the reverse complement.
AGTGCATGAGTATTACCCAGTGGTCCCCAGTTTTTGACTAAAGCAACTCTTGAAACTGACGCACGTACAGCTAATGATAATGCGGTGCTGTCTATTAGCCGGGAACTTCCTTCATCGTGCAGCTCTTTTGTTAAGTCTACGTATAGGGGTTTACATTTCATTGTAGCTTTCTAACCAATTCATTCGTTATTATAACTCATGTCATTAAATAGCTGGATATAACTGCCTTCAGTCTGACCCATTTTAGATCCAAATTATTACGGTGTAATAATAAGCCTAATTATACATACGAGGTGCCTATGAACCCTCAACAATATTATATTATGTTAGACTGCCACATCTCTGATTTCTGCCGACAAAGATTGTTCACATGTGTTCATGGCGCAGTTATATCTATTTATATGTAGGGCTATTTATATGTCGGGTTCATAATTAGCTAATGCAGAACGGTTGCAAACTTTCCATTATTGCAATCATTGGTAATAACAAGAACAATCAATACACTAAATTGCTAGGGATTTACAACACAATCACTGAGACATTCCGCACCATGAACCTTGTCTGTGAGTCACAATCGTTTCCATGGTAACTGGTGATGCCTTACCACTCCATGTTCCTTTTGAACTGCAGTGCTTCACTTCAGGTGCCAACGCTGATAACGTCTTGCCACTCTCAATCTAAATAAGTTGTTAATAATGAATTACCTTGCTACCAATGGAAAGTTGGATTAAATAGAATTGTACAGTTGGTTAACAGATTAAATAGTTGAAATTGTCATAGCTTTACCAAAACATGTCCATAAATCTCCCTGTACAGATTCTACAATAATCTTTCAATATACTTACAAGCAATATATCTAATTCGGACTTACAAAATGTATCTAATAGCAGTAATCACAAATAAAAATGTAAATTGTATAAAAAATTACTTCTGCTAGTGAATGAATCTAATCTGCAGTTTGAATAACCATAAAATAATTTATTTAAATATACTGTTAGACATATATATATATATATCTATATATCTATCTATATATATATATATATATATATATATATATATATATATATATATTGCTTTGTAAGAATAGCCTCGTTCTTAATATAATTTTCACACAAAGTCGAATACAGAAAGAATTATTTAGCTCAATGCAGGTTTACACTATACAAAGTTGTTCTAAATTCATTTGACAAGTTCATCAAGTAATTCAAATGTTTTCAATAGAATGAACTGTTTGGTTTGTTTAGACCTAGATGTTGAAAAACATACAATCACTGCTTAGAAAGTGCTTATGAGAGCTTTTACAGGGTGCTATTGATACATTTTGCAAAATGATAATATTTGCTGTAACTGCTTTGTTCACATAGATAAGGGAATGCTTTAATTAGTTCCTACAAAGCATTTTCTGTTATCGAATTACATAAAAAGTATTTTCAAACATAAATAATTTTCTAATATTGAGGGAAATAAATACGTTTCACAGAAAACACATGTCAATTGCAAAAAATAAACACATTTGTTTGCAGTCAATTGTCTAAATGTAACCAATTTTTTTTATTTATTACGTTTTTGGAATTACATAATAAGTCAAAAATCTCATGAGATTGTTGAAGTCTATTGTTCAAAATGTAACAATTCTTCAATACATATTACATAATTTTTAAATACCATTGACATTCTATATACAAAGAATTTACATTGTTGGAATTACATTTTATGATTAATTTTCTTTGGTAACAATAATAACTAACAATTATTTTCAAACATTGAGAAAAAGATCTGTTTCACATATGACACATGTTAATTGCAAAATATAAACTTTTTTAATCGATAAATATTTCCAAGTAAAAATAATTTTTAAATTAAATACATGCTTCCACAGATGCATACTCTCACCATACAGAGAAAGCGAACATTTATAAATAATAATTTTATTTACAAAGAAAATATCAAAGTCACTACTAAATGATAAAGTTCATATAGCGAATGAACAATGATAATATTCGTCATGACTTCATTGTTGGATGGCAGAGAAAGATACACAGGAATATTCCCAGATAGATGTTCTTCTTTTAATAATGTTAGTTGACGATGCTAAGACATTTAATTAGTACAATAAAAACAGAAGTTAAAATAATGACAACAGTTTTAATCTTTACATAAACAACAAAGTGAAATAATGGAAAACAATCTGACGTAACAATGAAAACCCATATGTATTATTATAATGTAAAAGAATGCTTACCAAATAATTTATCACAGCATTGTTCTGCTAGTGTCTTGGCACATAATGATTTTCACAGATAGTGTCTAAATTAATGGTTAATAAACAAGTCATTATTAAAAACGAGATGATGTTCACAATTAAAAACACATGACAATTAACAATTAAATGTGCAACTAAACAAACGATGTTTTTATTTACAATGAAACATTCATACAAACGGTCATCACAGCATATTTACAAAAAACAGTATTAGTCCATCTAAAATAAACATTGCTGTCTTTATTGAAATGTGGTCGAAATTTTTATACAAAATCTATTTTCCAAGTGCAATAAATGATCTAAATCGATAATGAAAAATGTTAAGCAAAAGACATATATACCCCCAGTGTGTATAATCAATTTTTCACAATGTTTGCTTTCATTTTTAATTCATTTGAATCGTGGAACCTAAAGACATGGTAAAACTATACAAATAAAACAATTATTTTTACATACCAAACGGGGATTAAATTGCAATTTCTGAGTGATTTCATTGTTTTACCAAATACCGCGTTTGATATTAATTTATAAAAAATTTTTTCAAAGTCATTCTTGGCAGCTTTTCTTTTCATTGTATTTAAGTCAAATTAGGTATAAGCTAGCTTTTGCTAATTCGTTTGTAGTGTTAAATTGGAGTGGATAGCTTTTAGGCTCAAACTGGTGCCAATCTATTACGTTTTTTTGCTGTGACCCCAATCACATACAGACTAATTCCTCTCTGAGTTGGACATTGCACATGCTTTCCAAATAAAAGGGGGGCACTTCCTGCCTTCTCAATCTCCGCCCTTGCAAGGACAAAGGACGCCACACCACCCACCTAACATCTGCATACCGCTTCTTAATGAAAAATACATAAGTTTGTTGGTGGCTCTTCCTCTCATACCATTTGAGCCTACTCCTTAATCATGCACTGATGACTAAGCAAACTTCGTTTCATCTTCTAAAACCAGTCATTCTTTCCGAACTTTTATAAACTTTTACGAAATTTATTTTTTTCAACAAACTCTCAAACTATGCTCCCTATCTTGTGAGGAACTCGTGAGTGCTTAAATTTTTTTTCACGAAATAATAAAAAAACTATGAAATTTCAAAGATGTCTGATTCCTTACACACTCACATAAAAAATCTAATGTTTAAGCATGTTAACAAAATGCCAACTGCATTAAATCTATTCAATGACATTGTTCAAATAACCCAAGAAATGACAAATGTATAACTAACATTCTTAATCAATAAAAACATTGGGAAAACTCAATTATATATAATACTGCAGGTTGCTGGAATAAACTGGACAAGAACGTTAAATTCGCATAAGATATTAAAAAATTTANCATTTATGATCAAGTTGTTCAGCAATACAAATTTTTTAAGCTTTCATACAATTTGAATTTTTCCCCAAATTTTAAAGAGATATCATTCGAAGGAGGGGTTATTGGTTATTAAAAAAAATTGGAAAGATGTTGAATTTTAGGAAAAAACTTTTGAGAACCTTGTAAAAATACCATAAACTTTTAGAATTGATTTATTCTAAATAAATTACGAACTTTTTTAAAATCTATAATAGTCCGATCATATACTTACTAAGTTCAAATACTGTAATCTCTCTAAAAATATTTTTAATTGCAATCAACTACAAGTACACTCTGTAATAATTTGCTTGATCAATAAGCTGCTTTGTCCTAGTAGAACAAATGTAGTCAATTTGCATAAGATATTAAAAAATTTATGCCTAAATTTAAACATAATCTGCCATCTTGCGGTTGAAATGTATTTTAGATTTCACTCTTCAAGTACACAAATTTCTTCATATGGTCCCAATGCAACTGAAATAATTTCTCCCTGTTCTCTCACATCAGTAAATTCCTTGGGGCTGAATGATCATGCAGAACACTACACCTCAGATTGAATACTAGAAAGTAGACCACTTAATACTGTACTATAACATAATCCTAAGCAAATAGATCAAAGGTTGACGACTACAAGCGCAAGAAAGAAAGAATTCATCAGCAAGAAAATATCATACTTCCTAATACGCGAAATGAAATACACTACAATTATCACATTATTAGTTGCCATCTTTTTTATTACTTTCGTTGCTGCTAATACTGCAGAAGACATATTGGCGAAAAGAAAGGAGATCATGGAAGAGAGAATGGCTGGAGATTCGCTTCATAGACGCCATCATTAATGATACTATGATATTGAACTGAATCATTTGTAAATGTGTTATTTGTTAAAATAATACTCAATTTTTATTACAATTAATCAGTGTGACGTATACTGGCCCTCTACAAAATAAGTCAAGATGACAAAGTGTATCCGCAATATTTACAAAGAATGAGTGGACACTTGACTCATGTAATTCCATTTTGTTGTTAAGAAATTCCAGCAATATCCATTTATGATCAAGTTGTTTAGCAATATAAATTTTTTAAGCTTTCATACGATTTGAATTTTTCCCCAAATTTTAAAGAGATATCATTCAAAGGAGGGAAGGAGTTATTAAAAAGAGTTTTCCTAAATGATTATTAAAAACAAAATTTGGAAAGATGATTGAAATTTAGGAAAAATTTTTAAAACTTTGTAAAAATATTAAAAGAATGTCATACAATTTTAATATTAATTTATTTTAAATAAATTATAAACTTTATAAAAATCTATACTAGTTCGATCATATACTTATTAAGTTCAAATACTGTAATCACTCTAAAAATATGTTTAACTGCATTCAACTACAAGTACACATTAAAATAATTTGCTTGATCAATAAGTTGCTTTGTCCTAGTAGAACAAATGCAGTGCACAGATTCTTGGCATGACGATGCTTCAAAACGTATCTTTGAGAGTGTGAGGCAGTCATAATCGTGGTTATTTGAAGAAAGAGGGACATTTATACCTCCTGCTTCAATCCATTGAAATTTCTGCCTTTGAAAGAAATTACTTGCACCAACTCTCCATTTTGTTGAGTTATCTTTCATTATACTCTGTACATACATCTTTTCTGTCTCATTTTTAACAGTGAGCAAGTTCCAGTTAGCATATGAGTCACAAAATCTATTTTCAAATGATTTGGAAGTAAAACAGTAACAAATATGAAAATCCATATTACAGCTGATATGCTCACACTGAGGTGCTCCCATTTCCCTATACAAAAATGATAGTGGAATTTCAGCATTCTTTGATGAAAAATTTGGAAATTCACACAAATATGGAAGATAAGTTTTGGTATGCTTGTAATTTATGAAGGTCTTCTTGGATTTGGAGTGTATGTAGCACCCTTTAGCCACTTCTCTANAATTTCTGCCTTTGAAAGAAATTACTTGCACCAACTCTCCATTTTGTTGTGTTATCTTTCATTATACTCTGTACATACATCTTTTCTGTCTCATTTTTAACAGTGAGCAAGTTCCAGTTAGCATATGAGTCACAAAATCTATTTTCAAATGATTTGGAAGTAAAACAGTAACAAATATGAAAATCCATATTACAGCTAATATGCTCACAATCAGGTGCTGCAATTTCCCTATACAAAAATGATAGTGGAATTTCAGCATTCTTTGATGAAAACTTTGGAAATTCGCACAAATATGGAAGATAAGTTTTGGTATGCTTGTAATTTATGAAGGTCTTCTTGGATTTGGAGTGTATGTAGCACCCTTTAGCCACTTCTCTATCAATGAAGATTTTTACAGTGCCAAAGTCAATACCTGGTTTCCCATCAAACCAACTCCACTTTCCAGCCTCATGTAGGTCATTAGCACCTATGTAATATGATCCGTCGAAATTTTCTAAAAGATAGTCCATTTCATCTCTGCTATTAAAATATAGAAGTGATGATGATGATGATGTCATAAAGCGACAGATTTCATGATCCAAAAAATGATGTAGAAAGACACGGCAGTAGCAGAATTTACCCCTACAATGTTCTCCTAAACATCCCATTGAAGAATTATGTGCATCTTTACAGATCATACTACTATGTGTTAAATATGAAAAACATTTGGCTCTCTCAAAATGGTCATTTACTTTCATAACACAATGGTCGACTGGTATGATTTTGTGTTCAAAACTCCTGTTGTTAATCCATAATGATCTTCCATATTTATTAGCATAAGCCCCAATCCACATTGAGTGACTTCTCTGCATTTTGTTTTGCTTATGGATCCGAAACTCTTCCCTCAAAGCTTTCTTGATATCATTTATCATTCCAGCTGCTAAGGAACTGTTTTTAAAGTTTTCCTTACACTTTTCATTAGCCGAGAACCAATCAGTATTTTCCTTTGCTGAACAATAGCATAAGTGTTTTGAACAAAAGATACCATAGCAAAGATTTTTTATTAAAAGGTAATCATCCAAACTTATGTTTACATCATTGAAAGTATATCGCCTTACTTTATCTGTTTTATTTTGACTAGCTAAAGTTTGAAGCATTAGAATATTTAAAGCAAACAAAATTAAACAGAGCAACATCAATTTGTGCTTCCAAATCCATTGTGCGATTTTGCATGACTTAGAAATAGTTTTCTTTAAGATCTTTTCATTTCTTGTTAAAAATTTCGAATCCAAGCTGTCTTCAAATGATGGAAGAACGTCTGAGTTTGTTGTCTGCATTGCAATATATTCAAATCTAAAAAGAGATATGATCAAACTCTCATACTTTCAAGTACTTTCATTATTTGTTATGCTAACATTCCAAATCTAAAAGCGTAAATCTTTTTTGCAATAAAACTAGTTATATTCATCTTAAGAAACATTACAAAAAATTTATACCCTTATCAATAACATTTTTAAAATGGTTTCAATTTGAAAATATGTGCCAAGATTAGTCTTTTTAAATGCCATGATTCTGTTTCAAGCAGGAAAGCAAATATAGAAAGGAAAATGGTGTATTTCTTATTGACACAAATTATTTCAATGCTACAAGAATTTTAGGTACTGGTCATGCTGAAGATTTGTATTCATATTTGTGGGATATATACACTATATGTATATAAATATATATATATATATATATATATATATAGTAGCATAAAGACATTCTATAAACTTTTTACTTCATTATTTTATTGTAGAATCTTGCCAACCTTCATACTAGTAAGTCTTAGCTTAATTTAGGAGCTGCTGTGACAATTGGTTCCTCCTTAGATAGTATGGTAGGTGACAGACTCCAATCTCAATCTCTCTTCTTTCAGTTCTATTGGTTAGTTGTTAACTGATTAACTATTATCTCATCAACTAGAATAGTGTGCATGAGTACGAGAGTGATAATGTGTGATACCTTATTAATTTAATGTATTGATTGTTCTTGTTATTAACAAAGTTGTCTATTAAGGGAATCTCGCAACCGGGATGCATTAGCTTGTTATGAGTTCTTACATATAATAACCTTACATATAAATAATTACATGCCAACCTAGAGTACATGTGAACAATCAATACGGTCATGACAAAAGGGATGAATTGATAGTCCGTCAGTCCACTAGTAATCATATGTAATAAATTCTGTACAAGAGAACACAAACAGATCTTGTAATTTCCTAATAGGGCTAGATGTAATAGCATAATGTAATAAATATCGTAGTACGAACAACGAACGATAGGAAAGCTAATATGTTACATTATTATCAAGTAACAATCATTAACTTCAATATTGGGAATTATAATACTTATTGCAATTAACAATTGGATGATATGAAACGGTGCTATATATTTTTAGTTTGAATATATCTGCAAAAGTAACGCAATAATTTTTACTGTTGCAGACTATCAATTATTGAACAGGTTTGAAATTTACTTATATTTACAACAGTATGTAATTATGTTCTTGATACAGGTTTTTGTTTCTATATATTTGTGCGAATTATTTGTTCTTGTTTTTCAATAAACTCGTTTCACTATTTATTTCGACTTTATTTTAATCTAAGTTATGCTATTCTAAAAGTCTTCCTCGTAGTTAGTGTTACCCTAGACGTGGTACAGCAGCTCTAGCACTACCCTTGAATTGGGCTAGGTATACGGTTAGATGTTTTTACCTGTTATTCATTTCATGTGTTAACTGCATTGCTACCACCTAAATTGCATGAGATGAGAAACGCACTGAGCTCAGGCTTTTTACTTAGCACGTAGGTATCACTCACTGCACCAAAAATAATAAGGCCTCTCATTTCCTTTTCTTTATTATGGTTCTATAGTCTTGTACGACTTTTTCACAAGGTTATCTGTATAGCAGGAGTAAATTATTAAGCTGTGTAGCATAGGAAAATCCATGCTTCGATACTAATCAATTAAATGATATGCACTTAGCACAGCTTGCTGATTTTAATGCAGATGCCACATTGCAACCACCGCAGGTCACTGAGTACAAGTATCGTTTCAAAATTAACTGTACTGCTATCAGAAGAAGCTCTGAAATAACTTCGTCCAGCTCCACACAATGTACATTAAAATGGGTGTTACTTTCTAACAGGCATTTCTCACATTTACCAAAACGTTATCTACTGCTTGCTTTGCAGATATTCAACATACCAAATAGTACATATATTTTCTTCTTGAGTTATACCAATCTGCCCTCACTGATGAATTTTGTGCACCCAATCACGTTCATGGTAGTATGTTATAGTGAGGCGATTGTTGTAGATCATAGTCTTGCAGAAAGCAATGGTCACCATACTGTGCATTGGCTTTGTAAACACATTATTTGGTTGGCTGTAAGAGGGTTTCTAAAAAATATTCAAATAAAATATATCTCCCTAATCCTACCTTACTTTCTACTTCTGCTTAACTGTGTTGAAATGCTTACTATTGAAAATGATTTATTTCCATTTCCAGGTTAATTTTCTATAAGAAGGTTTGAGATCAAGAAATTGTTCACTTATTTTCTAATATGGGTTCTAACCATTAAGTGTGTTCATTTAATTTGGTATTGAGGTTAAACACGGACAGTTACTTCAATAATAGTTCTTGTGTCTATGGAATGAAGCATGAGGTTTTTGTTTGCTAGTTTTGTTGAATTGATTCAAATGATGGCTACTTAGTTTTTTAATAATAAAATAAATAAAAAGAAATTCAAATAACAAGAATTGAAATAATTTTTTTCTGTCATATATTGAAATTTTTTTATTTAAAGCCAATTAAATGACTTCGTGGTTTTATATGCTATATTGCTTAAATATATACTGCGTTATCGGTCTATATCGATACTATTTTAAACTTTTAGGGTATTTTATTGAGTATTTCCTATCGTTTTTGACCCTAAATTAGGGGTTATATTGTCCGCATGTTATTCTACAAGTTCTCCCCTTTTTTAGCGTGAGCTGAGTTATCAGTGTGTGGAAATATTACAATGAAAAGAATGTCGGTGAAAGGTTTTGGCTTCAGACTGATGCCAACTATCAAACTGGAGTCGTTGGTTACCTAAAAAGCAATTGATTATGAATCTATGGAAATCAAGTTTTTTTCCAAGTTATTCTAAAGACTACACATTTTGTGAAATAGACTATTGTTAACGCACATCCTGGCATATGTGATGATTCTACACTGGTACTGGTATTGGATAACTGGGAACACAATAAAAAATAAAGGCGCGATATCAATACTAGGATGGGATCAAGTTAAAATATTTTTGCTGGAATGGGTCACAAGGAGAAATTGTGCATGGGAAGGGATATCTCTTCGTCAGTAGAGCCAAAATATGTAGTGCCCTGTTTTCTAACACATATAGAAGATGCATTTGCATATACACCATTTTTTATTTTCCTATTGGTTCTTGTTTCTGCATGCCTTCTATTTTAATATTCAAAAACAACTTTTAATTTAAATAATTATATGTTTAAAAATGAATATACTCTAAAAGTTGCAATAAGTGCGTATTTTGGATGAAACTAATAGTGCCCTGAATTATATTCCAATGCAATTTTTCAGCCTTTCATTATCAAAGAATAGATAAATTCGAGGAGTTTGTCATCTCCTGTTTTTAGAATGGTCCTTTCGAAACAATAAAACTACATGGAATATTTGGTGTTTGATCTCTATCTTACCGGATGGCGGCGATTTGACCCCCTCTTTTTGGATATAACTCAGAACCATTTTTGAAATCGATTATATTTCAATGACATTTTTAACTTGTTCTGCAACCGTTGATGAAAAATTATGCAGATAGGCTTAAGGGTTAAAAAGTTATAGCGATTTAAATAAAGTCCATGAAAAACTTGAATTTTCGAAAATAACACTTTTGTATGTAAGAGCTAAAAATTGAAGCCAATGCATAATTTTTAGTGCAAATCTATAATATGTTTTCTATGTTTTATTTGCATCATAGACCTTTCCCTTGATTCACATTTAGTAATATTTCTAGCATTTTGTGTCAATATTGAGACAATTTGATACATAAAAATTATGTGCATAATTTGCATATTAATTATCCCATCGCAAAATGGTTTGCCCAACATTTACCTCACATGTCAAAGTATCTCCACACCAAATTTGGTATTAATTGGATATATTGTTTCCGAGATCTTACAAAGGGGGTCAAATCGCCCAACACCATCAGGATTAACTGCTACAAAAGGCCCATGTAGAATAGGGAATGATAAATGATATCTCGAAAGCTTTGAGTGATTATTTTTTAATTCATATGCAAAACAAAATGCAGAGAAATCACTCCATGTGGATTGGGGCTTATGCTAATAAATATGGAAGATCATTATGGATTAACAACAAGAGATTTGAACACAAAATAGTACCAGTCGACCATTGTGTTATGAAAGTAAATGATCATTTTGAAAGAGTCAATTGTTTTTCATATTTACCACATAGTAGTATTATCTGTAAAGATGCCAATAATTTTTCAATTCGATATTTAGGGGAACATTTTAGGGGTAAATTCTCCTACTACCGTATCTATCTACATCGTTATTTTGATCATGAAATCTGTAGCTATGTGGCACCATCATCATCATCATCACCTGTATATTTTAATAGCAGAGATGAAATGGACTATATTTTAAAAATTTTCGGTATGTTCATATTACATAGGTGCTAATGACCTACATAAGGAAGGAAAGTGGAGTTGGTTTGATGGGAAAAGAGGTATTGACTTTGGAACCATAAAAACCNGCTTAAAAAATTTGTATTGCTGAACAACTTGATCATAAATGAATATGGATGGAATTTCTTAACAACAAAATGCATGAGTCAAGTGTCCACTCATTCNTGATAAATGATATCTCGAAAGCTTTGAGTGATTATTTTTTAATTCATATGCAAAACAAAATGCAGAGAAATCACTCCATGTGGATTGGGGCTTATGCTAATAAATATGGAAGATCATTATGGATTAACAACAAGAGATTTGAACACAAAATAGTACCAGTCGACCATTGTGTTATGAAAGTAAATGATCATTTTGAAAGAGTCAATTGTTTTTCATATTTACCACATAGTAGTATTATCTGTAAAGATGCCAATAATTTTTCAATTCGATATTTAGGGGAACATTTTAGGGGTAAATTCTCCTACTACCGTATCTATCTACATCGTTATTTTGATCATGAAATCTGTAGCTATGTGGCACCATCATCATCATCATCACCTGTATATTTTAATAGCAGAGATGAAATGGACTATATTTTAAAAATTTTCGGTATGTTCATATTACATAGGTGCTAATGACCTACATAAGGAAGGAAAGTGGAGTTGGTTTGATGGGAAAAGAGGTATTGACTTTGGAACCATAAAAACCTTCATTGATGGAGATGTGGCTAAAGGATGCTACATACAATCCAAATCTAAGAAAACCTTCATAAATTACAAGCATACCAAAACTTATCTTCAGTATTTGTGTGAATTTCCAAAGTTTTCATCAAAGAATGCTGAAATTCCAAATTTTTCATCAAAGAATGCTGAAATTCCACTATCATTTTTGTGTAGGGAAATGGGGGCACCTCAGTGTTAGCATATCAGCTGTAACAGGGATTTTCATACTTGTTACTGTTTTGCTTCCAAATCATTTGAAAATAGAATTTGTGACTCATATGCTAACTGGAACTTGCTCACTATTAAAAATGATACAGAAAAGAAGTATGTACAGAGTCTAATGAAAAATAACTCCACAAAATGGAGAGTTGGTGCAAGTAATTTCATTCAAAGGCAGAAATTTCAATGGATTGAAGCAGGAGGTATAAATGTCCCTCTTTCTTCAAATAACCACGATTATGACTGCCTCACACTCTCAAAGATAAGTTTTGAAGCATCGTCATGCCAAGAATCTTTGCACTACATTTGTTCTACTAGGACAAAGCAGCTTATTGATCAAGCAAATTATTACAGAGTGTAATTGTAGTTGATTNGATTACAGTATTTGAACTTAATAAGTATATGATCGAACTAGTATAGATTTTTATAAAGTTTATAATTTATTTAAAATAAATTAATATTAAAATTGTATGACATTCTTTTAATATTTTTACAAAGTTTTAAAAATTTTTCCTAAATTTCAATCATCTTTCCAAATTTTGTTTTTAATAATCATTTAGGAAAACTCTTTTTAATAACTCCTTCCCTCCTTTGAATGATATCTCTTTAAAATTTGGGGAAAAATTCAAATCGTATGAAAGCTTAAAAAATTTATATTGCTAAACAACTTGATCATAAATGGATATTGCTGGAATTTCTTAACAACAAAATGGAATTACATGAGTCAAGTGTCCACTCATTCTTTGTAAATATTGCGGATACACTTTGTCATCTTGACTTATTTTGTAGAGGGCCAGTATACGTCACACTGATTAATTGTAATAAAAATTGAGTTTTATTTTAACAAATAACACATTTAGAAATGATTCAGTTCAATATCATAGTATCATTAATGATGGCGTCTATGAAGCAAATCCCCAGCCATTCTCTCTTCCATGATCTCCTGTCTTTTCGCCAATATGTCTTCTGCAGTATTAGCAGCACCGAAAGTAATCAAAAAGATGGCAACTAATAATGTGAGAATTGTAGTGTATTTCATTTCGCGTATTATGAAGTATGATATTTTCTTGCGAAGTATGATATTTTCTTGCTGTTGAATTATTTCTTTCTTGGGCTTGTAGTCGTCAACCTTTGATCTATTTGCTTAGGATTATGTTATAGTACAGTATTAAGTGGTCTACTTTCTAGTATTCAATCTGAGGTGTAGTGTTCTGCATGATCATTCAGCCCCAAGGAATTTACTGATGTGAGAGAACAGGGAGAAATTATTTCAGTTGCATTGGGACCATATGAAGAAATTTGTGTACTTGAAGAGTGAAATCTAAAATACATTTCAACCGCAAGATGGCAGATTATGTTTAAATTTAGGCATAAATTTTTTAATATCTTATGCAAATTTAACGTTCTTGTCCAGTTTATTCCAGCAACCTGCAGTATTATATATAATTGAGTTTTCCCAATGTTTTTATTGATTAAGAATGTTAGTTATACATTTGTCATTTCTTGGGTTATTTGAACAATGTCATTGAATAGATTTAATGCAGTTGGCATTTTGTTAACATGCTTAAACATTAGATTTTTTATGTGAGTGTGTAAGGAATCAGACATCTTTGAAATTTCATAGTTTTTTTATTATTTCGTGAAAAAAAATTTAAGCACTCACGAGTTACTC
>CABFPE010000236.1:129778-151441 GCA_900660155.1 Hofstenia miamia | reverse complement strand
ATATATATATATATATATATATATATATATAACCAAACAAAATGTCTAAGCAATATAACACTAAAAAAGAATGAAGTGCTAGTAAGGTGCATATGTTGTGCTAAAAAAGTGCCTCAATGAAGTGCTTAGCACCTATATTGCCCTGGACTTATCACATTTGCAGAACATTTTTGAATAAATGCTTTGCACTTTAAGACGTGCTTAGCACATTTTTTCCATTTTCGAAAAGACTTTGTTTGCACGTGCTAGGCACAATTTTTGCATATTGGGTACTACATAACAACACTTAAATTCAGTAAGTTCATTTTCTAACAAATCTTTAAGTTTTGCTCTAAAATTTATGAGAAAACAAACGGCAATTTTCTTAAAATTGTATGTTTAATTCTTCTTTTAATATACTACGCATATACAGTTAAATTCAGTACGTGTATTCCTAATAATCTCGATAAATATTTTTATTTCATAAGATTACTACTCTCAGGAGATATTAAACTTAACCCAGGACCAATTTTAGAAGAATCGCAAATAGAAATAAAACTAAAAAATTACTGCAATAACTATAAATGTGTATATCTCAATGCTAGAAGTCTAATTTCGAACAGAAATGACTTTCTAAGCTTAATAAATAAGATAGGACAAAACGCAATATTCTTAATTACTAAAACTTGGTTACAACTTAACACTGATCCTAATTTGTTTAATCCTGACCAACATAATTATGACATTTTCAAAAAAAAACAATTATGAAGAGGTGGCGGATTCATGATATTGGCTCCAAAATGTTTAAAACAAGTGCGTAAATTAGAATATGAATTAAACCACAATATATTTGAATCACTCTGGATAGAAATTATATCATTTGAAAATAAATGTCATAAAGAACTGGTTAATATCACTTACAATAAAAATAAAAATTATCATATTGACTACCTAAAATTTAACGCAGCCTAAATTTCCGAAATAAGTGATCCCTACTATTCTATAAATATATTTGGTGACTTTAATATAAATTATTTTAATAATCTTGAGAAAAAATCGTTAAGAGAATTTTGTGCCACATATGATTTTCGTTGTATAAATACTGACTGTCCAACAAGACAAAACAACTTAATTGACTACTTCCTAACAAATTCAGACTTATTTTTTAAATGCAAGAGATTATCTAAATTATTCAGACGAAATAATGGAAGCACTTTTGAAAAACATATCGTTCAACTATATATACGCATTAAAATCTGGATCTTCTATGATTAATTATATCTCAAAAGAAATTTGCAATGCATTTAATAAAGCGGCACCAATTAAGTACCGCAAAGCAAAATTAAAGGCGCGAAAATTTGCTTTATCAAATGCTGATGATAATTATATACGNTTAAACCACAATATATTTGAATCACTCTGGATAGAAATTATATCATTTGAAAATAAATGTCATAAAGAACTGGTTAATATCACTTACAATAAAAATAAAAATTATCATATTGACTACCTAAAATTTAACGCAGCCTAAATTTCAGAAATAAGTGATCCCTACTATTCTATAAATATATTTATGGTGACTTTAATATAAATTATTTTAATAATCTTGAGAAAAAATCGCTAAGAGAATTTTGTGCCACATATGATTTTTATTGTATAAATACTGACTGTCCAACAAGACAAAACAACTTAATTGACTACTTCCTAACAAATTCAGACTTATTTTTTAAATGCAAGAGATTATCTAAATTATTCAGACGAAATAATGGAAGCACTTTTGAAAAACATATCGTTCAACTATATATACGCATTAAAATCTGGATCTTCTATGATTAATTATATCTCAAAAGAAATTTGCAATGCATTTAATAAAGCGGCACCAATTAAGTACCGCAAAGCAAAATTAAAGGCGCGAAAATTTGCTTTATCAAATGCTGATGATAATTATATACGTGAACAAGTAAGCATTAAAAGAAAATTGTTTCAACTCGCTAAAACAGAGCCGACAACAACTAATTGTACTAATTACGAAAAATCAAAGAATTACAATTAAACAATTAAGAAAAAAAATCTGCCTTAGAACAAATAAATTTTGAAAATATCTTCCTTAAATAATATAAAGTTTGCAAAAGAAGAGATTTTTCACCATAACACCAAGCAAATGTATTACATTTATTCAAATTTTCAGGGGACAGCTAGCAATTCAATTATTTACAAATATTTATATATTTTGGACCTTGTTAAAACTTATAAACGTGAGTAAATTTATAACAATGCTGCAAGCAGAATTTTTTGAAAGATATTCCATTGAAAACTACTACATAAAAAGACATTGTTCTTCATAAATCTTAATTGGCTTTAAGTAGGCCGATTCTTGTTTGGATTTTTGAAAGCATATTTTATGTAATATTAAACTAAAGTTTAAAAGAACCAACGCTTTTTTCCAATTTTGTCAATTTTTTGAGTACGCACCCATGAAATTTTAAACATTTGAAAACTACACATTTTTTTATTAAAAATCCAATTTTTTTAAAATTTTGTAAAATAATTCCTTATAATTAAGGCTCAGACTCCAAACATTTCGTCAAACTGTTATAATGATCAAGCTCAAATTCAGTGATGAAGCCCCTAAAAATGGCTCTGGCAGAGAATAATTTTAAATCATAAATAACATAGGAGGAAATTCTCTATTGTGTTGCTCTTTCACATTTTAACAAAATTCATTGGAAATTTAATCTAACACACCCTGGTGTCCTGTTTTGAGTTCAGCAGGTATATCTTTTGATGAAAGCATTCGCACTATTCTGGAAGAAAAACATTGATCTTGTGCTCTAATTTATCATGCTTCTAGAATTGATGTCCCACCTCTTGTAATGTCAAATATTGTTCTTCTGAAGTGCCTTTGGAGATTTCCATAAGATTCTGCTGCTGGCATTGCCAAACTATACGCACCTCATCTTTTGAATGCTTTTTAATGTCCTTAACCTGATTACGGAGATAATGCCAATAATCAGTCCTAGATTTAATAAACCTACTGATTCAAGGTGATGCTGCGCCTTACTTGTGTGGTGGTAGCTTGTTTGCTCTTAAAAAGAAGAAAGGGGGTTTTAGACCTATTGCAGTTGGTGAAGTTCTTTGCAGACTCGTTGCAAAATGTCTATGTCATCTGTCCAGTTCCAAGGTGGCTTCTCTACTGACACCTCTTCAAGTGGGGGTTGGCTTTCCTGGTGGATGTGAGGCTGTTGCTCACGCACTTAATGATTTCATTTCAAGTCTCCCTTCCTATACGGACCTTGCTTTCATTCAGGTTGACATCAAGAATGCTTTCAATAGCTTAGATCACTCAGCTATTCTGGATCAGGTCAAAATACATTTTCTGGAACTTCTACCATGGTTGCGTTTTTGTTACAACCAGCCATCATGGTTGAAATTTAGTAGTCATATAATTTCTTCGACATGTGGTGTTCAACAAGGAGATCCTTTAGCTCCACTGTTATTCGCCATCACAATCCATGGCATAATTCAAGCTTTAAAAGAGAGATTCCCTTTCTTAACATGCAACGTGTGGTATCTTGATGATGGCATCTTTTTGGCACCCGTTCAAATTTTAGTTGATGTTTTTAGTTACCTTAATGAATCTATAGCTGGAATTAGATTAGAAATCAACACTAGCAAATGTGAAATTTGGTCTCTGAATGCTTCAATTGACTTCAGTATTCTGCCAAAATATATCAAAGTTAAGGAAACTGGTTTGGTCAACTTAGGCTCTCCAATAAGCACTAATTCTAATTTTATCAATGATATTTTCTCTAAAAAAGTCGAAAATCAAATGCATTCATGGAAGAAATTCTCAAGCTTGAGGATCCTCAATTAGAAATGCATTTAATTCGAAGTTGTGCGGCTCTTCCAAAAATTTCTTAACCATATTGCATCTGCAGTTTCAGATTTTAACAAAGCTGTCCATGCTGCTTTCGAACATAGTACAGGTTCAGCAATTTCCAGTGGAAAACGAATGCAAGTAGCTTTGCCAGTAAAACAAGGTGGCTTGGGAGTTCCCATCGCTTCTGTTATAGCACCAGTTGCTTTCACTTGTTCAATAGCTGACTCCAATTCCCTTGCTCAACAGATTATTCCTCATATCGA
Organism: Hofstenia miamia; assembly: GCA_900660155.1. Taxonomy (NCBI): domain Eukaryota; kingdom Metazoa; phylum Xenacoelomorpha; order Acoela; family Hofsteniidae; genus Hofstenia; species Hofstenia miamia. Next base: position 147,319 of record CABFPE010000236.1, on the reverse strand, counting down.
TTTACTATCCTACCAATCCTCTGAATTTCATGATATTTTTTCTTCAGCTTGCGGAACAAATTCCATATCTACACCTGTTCACATGGCTCCTAAAGCAAAGAAGATCCTTACACCCGAGTTGAATACCAATATTTTTAACAACATTCTCAGCAATTCTTCCGGCGATCGTGACAGCGTAAGTCTTCAATCATGTTCTCTTCCTCATAGTGGTGATTGGTTTTCTGCGATACCTCTGAAGGCTCTTGGTCTTACATTAGAGCCTTCAGAGTTCTGAGCAGTTCTCTGTTATTGTTTAGGTATCCCACTCCTCAGCAATGAGAAGCCATGCCAAAAATGCAACAAGACTCTGAACATTTACGGCGGTCATGCCATGTATTGCTCTGGTGATGGTGATAAAATATATCGCCATGATCATGTCCGTGATGTCATGTTTCATGTTGCTTCTAAAGCTGCTCTAGCCCCTATACTTGAGAAGAGAAATCTCACTTTGTCTCACTTTCGTCCTGGAGATATTTTCCTCCCTTATTGGTCTGCCGGTCGTCCTGCAGCTCTTGATGTTACCATCACTAGTGCCTTGCAATCATCAACCTTGTCTCATGCTGGAATTGATGCTGGTCACGCTCTTGGATTTGCAGATGATCGTAAAATAGACAAGCACCATCCATCTTGTCATGCTTCAGGAATTCAGTTTATTCCTTTGTCTGCTGAATCTCTTGTTGGTTGGTCTCCTCTTGCCATCAAACATCTAACAAGTATTGGTTCTTTGGCAGCATCTTGGTCTGCTAACATTGATCATATGTTTGTAATCAGACAATTTTTTTAGCAACTGTCAATTATTCTTCAGAGGGGTAATGCCATTCTCATGATGTCAAGTTATTTCAGTTCTTAAGCCAACTCTTTCAGCAAACCATCAATCATGAAGATGCCAATTTCTATTAATCTAATATTTTATCATTATTTTTTCTTATTACTATTATTTGTGTTTTTTGTTATTGATTCTTTTTCTTTTGAAATTATTAAATATATAGCTGAATGTGATAATCTGACCCTAAATTTTTGAGGTGGTATAAACATCTCACGCCAAAAGCCATTTTATGTATCTTTTTTAAGAGAAATTAATCGAATTTTAAATCTTTGTCAATATTTTGTAGGAACTAATTAGAGCATTCTCTTGTCCATGTGAACAAAACAGTTACAGTAAATATTATCATTTTGCAAAATGTATATGTAGTGATAACATATAAATGTTATATTCAATAGAGCCATTTGGACATTATACAACATTGACAAACAAAAAACTAGTAATTACTTACAAAAATATGAATTGTTGTCCCCAAAGTACTTTATCAAGTACACTAGTTTGGTTCTAATGTTTAAGCATGTTAACAAAATGCCAACTACATTAAATTTTTTCAATGATATTGTTACATATAACTCAAGAAATGGCAAATGTATAATTAACATTCTTAATAAATCGAAACATTGGGAAAACTCAATTATATATAATACTGAAGGTTGCTGGAATAAACTGGACAAGAAAATTTTATTCGCAAAAGATATTAAAATATTTAAGTCTAAATTAAAACATAATCTGCTAAGTCATCAGAAATTAATTGGTTCATCAAAAGACATGCATTCATGGGTAGACTTTATTTAGTTTAGTTTATTTTATACTTGATATAAATTTTAGTTTTTTGTTGAAGCAATACTTCTAATAAAGTGCTTGTAAGATTGTTAGATTTAAAAATTATTTCTGGCATGAACATAAAAAAGTAAAAGAAGAGAAGTGATAATACTAGTACATAACTAGTATTAAATGCACATTGAAATGCAGCATAAATTATTCTTAGATACATAAATATTAGAATTGTTTATAATAGTAGTCATTAAAGAATTAAAAATTTTCGTTATACTGGTTTCAAAAATGTTTTTTGAAATATTCTATTATACATTATGTGCACGTATATTTATTCAATTAAGTACAAATTGTACAAATTTTGATAATTTGGCAAATATTTGCAAAATATTTGGAATATTGCCATATACAAAAATTATGCATTTTTATATAAATTTCTGGCAAATATTTGTATAATTTTTCAAACGTATTTNTGCCTTCAGAGTTCTGAGCAGTTCTCTGCTATTGTTTAGGTATCCCACTCCTCAGAAATGAGCAGCCATGTCAAAAATGCAAAAAAGACTCTACACATTTACAGTGATCATGCCATGTGTTGCTCTGGTGATGGTGATAAAATATATCGCCATGATCATGTCCGTGATGTCATGTTTAATTTTGCTTCTAAAGCTGCTCTAGCCCCTATTCTTGAGAAGAGAAATCTCACTTTGTCTCGCTCTAATCCTGGAGATATTTTCCTCCCTTATTGGTCTGCCAGTCGTCCTGCAGCTCTTGATGTTACCATCACCAGTTCCTTGCAATCATCAACGTTGTCTCATGCTGGAATTGCTGTTGGTCACGCTCTTGTATTTGCAGATGATCGTAAAATAGCCAAGCACGACTCATCTTGTCTTGCTTCTGGAATTCAGTTTATTCTTTTGTCTGCTGAATCTCTTGGTGGTTGGTCTCCTCTTGCCATCAAACATCTAAGAAGTATTGGTTCTATGGCAGCATCTTGGTCTGCTAACATTGATCATATGTTTGTAATCAGACAATTTTTTTAGCAACTGTCAATTATTCTTCAGAGGGGTAATGCCATTCTCATGACGTCACGTTATTTCAATTCTTAAGCCAACTCTTTCAGCAAACCATCAATTATGAAGATGCCAATTTCTCTTAGTCCAATATTTCATCATTATTTTTTTTTATTACTATTATTTGTGTTTTTTGTTTATTGATTCTTTTTCTTTTGAAATTATTAAATTTTTTGTACAGTTGATTTTAGATGATTTCCTTTGTAAACTTCTGTTAAAATAATATTTGAACATTTATATTACAAGTAAAATTCAAATGAACAATTTAAGATAACAGATAATGCTTTGTAGGAACTAATTAGAGCATTCTCTTGTCCATGTGAACAAAACAGTTACAGTAAATATTATCATTTTGCAAAATGTATATGTAGTGATAACATATAAATGTTATATTCAATAGAGCCATTTGGACATTATTCAACATTGACAAATTAGAAACTCTAGTAATTATTTACAAAAATATGAACTATTGTTCCCAAAGTACTTTATCAAGTACACTAGTTTGGTTCTAATGTTTAAGCATGTTAACAAAATGCCAACTACATTAAATTTTTTCAATGATATTGTTACATATAACTCAAGAAATGGCAAATGTATAATTAACATTCTTAATAAATCGAAACATTGGGAAAACTCAATTATATATAATACTGAAGGTTGCTGGAATAAACTGGACAAGAACATTAGATTCGCAAAAGATATTCAAACATTTAAGTGTAAATTAAAACATAATCTGCTAAGTCATCAGAAATTAATTGGTTTATCAAAAGAAATGCATGCATGGGAAGACTTTATTTAGTTTAGTTTATTTTGTAGTTTATATAAATTTTAGTTTTTTGTTGAAAGCAATACTTCTAGTAAAATGCTTGTAAGATTATGTTAGATTTAAAAAGTATTTCTGGTATGAACATAAAAAAGTAAAAGAAAACAAGTGATAATACTAGTACATAACTAGTACTAAATGCATATTGAAATGCAGCATAAATTATTCTTAGTTACATAAATATTAGAGTTGTTTATAATAATAGTCATTAAAAAATTAAAATTTTCTTTATATTGGTTTCAAAAATGTTTTTTTAAATAGTCTATTATACATAATGTACAAGTTTATTTATTCAAATAAGTACAAATTGTTCAAATTTCCATAATTTGGAAATTATTGGTCAAATATTTGCCAAATATTTGGTATATTGCCACTTACAAAAATTATGCAATTTTATCCAAATTTCTGGCAAATTTTTCAAATGTATTTGCAAGGAATACTTTGATCAATACATATCTAAATTTTATGTAATTTTTCTTATGCTAGTCATCATAATATGGAATAACATATTAATATTGCAGCATTTATGGTGGTTAAGTAAAATACATATTTGTCCAAATGGATATCATGCTATGCACTTAAAAATTGAACTATATGAAAAATTTCAAAAAATTAAAGAGGAGATTATATGATCTAGCATATTTGAGAATCGAGCTTCCAAGAACGAGTGTTGTAGAATTTGGTTTGATGCGTTTGATGTGTGTAGTCTGTTTTTCTGATGATGTGTTGGAAATGTCAGATGTTGATGCGGATGATGGCTGCACTTCGGAATCTTTAGATTTTATTGCAGGTGACAAAGGAGAGATTTCTGTGTTATTTCAAGATTCTGATTCTGCTGAAGATATATGAGACGTATGAGTGGATTCTGTTTCAGTAGAGATGTATTTAAGATCTTAAGAAATAGAAGAGCTTCGGAAGAAACATTTGATTTAGCGACGTCTTCTTTTTAGCCCTGATGAAAGCAGATGCCGCTTCCAGCGTTGTAGCACAAGCAAATACGTCATTAATTAACATGAAACCCGACCGTTCTCAACAACTTCCATAATAATTGCAATAAATATCATAATTCCCAATATTGAAATTAATGATTGTCAATTCATAATAATGAAGTAAAAAGCTTATTGAATGTCTTTATGCTACTATCCCACGTAGCCAAATACTGGTGGACCACCAGCGGTCCACCAGTGGCAGATACGGTGGGGCACCAGGTGGGGTTTGGCCGCTCGTGCACCAGTGGACCACCAGCGGTAAACTGGTGGTCCATTAGTGGTCCACTGGTGGCTAATTGGTAGGCAACTGGTGGCAAAAATATGATTTAAGCATTAGAGCAATGTCTCAAATGTACAAGAGCAACCTTTTATATTGATAGAGTTTAAACATTGCAGTTTAAACTAACACAAACCCAACAAAGGGTTGAAGGAAATGCTAGAAAGTGTAATGTAATCTAATCATATGTGGTCACATTAAGACAAAAGAAGAAGAAACTAAGACTGAATATTAAAATAAAATATTAATTGTAAAAACATATGATTATGATTAATTAATTATTTGTAAAGTTATAGTGCAGTAATTTTTCATATTAATTTATTTTGCAAAAAGGCACTAGACCTAAATCGCAACTGCTAATTAAGGCAGAAGTGCGTCATCAGCAGACAAACAAAAATTAAAGCATTTGAAATTGTCAACAACTGGAATTAGCAAGTACTAGTCAAATATTTGATTGTTTGTTAACTTTTCACTATAAAAATTGTGTAATTCATCATTTTGGTGATGAATTGAATTTACTGGATTTACTTTATGTTTTTATATCAGGTTATTTTATTCAATACAATGGAAAGCTAAACGTTCGAGCTCTCGGGTATTCTAGATGGTGGTTCACGACTCCAGTTAACGGGTGCATCGTGTATAGCTGGTGCTTACCTGAGATGCTCATAGGTTAGGTATAAGGATAGGGATTTTTACTCGTATTAGCTTTCCTATCATTCGTTGTTCATACTAATATATTTATTACATTATGCTAATTACTCTAGCCCTATTAGGAAATTAAGAGATCTGTTTGTGTTATCTTGTACAGGATTTATTACATATGATTACTAGTGGACTGACGGACTATCAATTCATCCTTTTTGTCATGACCGTATTGATTGTTCACATGTACTCTAGGTTGGCATGTAATTATTTATATGTAAGGTTATTATATGTAAGGACTCATAACAAGCTAATGCATCCCGGTTGCGAGATTCCCTTAATAGACAACTTTGTTAATAACAAGAACAATCAATACATTAAATTAATAAGGTATCACACATTATCACTATCGTATTCATGCACACTATTTCACTGCACTGAGTCATCTGAATTGTGGTTGGTGTCTCTATCAATGTTTCAGTATCACATGGAAATACTCGTTGTAGCGTAATTCTTCAATTCCTCTTTTGTGCTTTGTTGCCGGTCGGGTAGTGTACCCTGTACTTTGTACCCTCTGTCTTCTGTCTTGGATCTAAAACAATAGTTGTTAGTTTCGTATCAATAACAGTTGATGAGATAATAGTTTAATTAACCAACAGCTAAACAATAGAACTGAAAGAAGAGAGATGGAGATTGGAGTCTGTCACCTACCATACTATCTAAGGAGGAACTAATTGTCACAGCAGCTCCTAAATTAAGCTAAGACTTACTAGTATGAGGGTTGGCTAGATTCTACAAAAGCTTACCATTTATATTGATTTTAAGTTGACAATGGAAAATATAACGAATTTTTTTATTATAACCAATAACAACAAGCATGCAAAAATGCCCAATTGAGATTTAATTTTCAATTTCCGTAAAAATTGAAAATTTTAAACATTATTTTTTTCCAATAATTATAAATATATTTTGCCCAATTTTAAGTACTCATGTAGACATTGATTTCAAGGTCATCATAATATAGAATAATATATTAATATTGCAGCATTTATGGTTGTTAGGCAAAATACATATTTCTCCAAATTGATATTATGCTATACACTTAAAAATTGAACTATATGAAAAATTTCAAAAAATTTTTGCTACGATCAATAGACAATGGAATATTTTGTAGCAATGTGTATTATTATATTTGAGTAAGTATCTTGTATGCAGGCCGAATTATATACATATACATATATATATATATTTCGGCTTGAACACAAGATACTTTTTTTTACTCATAAATATAATTCCGATTAATTTTTAGGCAAGATACCACGGTATCAGTATTTTTTGGTTTTGCTAAAATACCACAAAATCAGCATACAGCTGGGATCTAAAAAAAGTGTGACCACATTGTGGTGCCAGCATCTTTTATTAAATTTCTATGACAATCGTTTTAAAAGAAACTGTCTATGATAAAAGGTTAAAAACCTTCAAAACGCCATATTTGTATTTGCATAATGTCGCTTTGAACCTCAAAGCATTTAAAACAGTCTATCTACACTATAATTTAAATATATCATTCCAAGGAGGGAAGGAGGTATTAAAAATGAGTTTTCCTAAATGGTTATTGGTTATTTAAAAAAATTGGAAAGATGTTGAATTTTCGGAATAACTTTTGAGAACCTTGTAAAAATACCAAAAGAATTTCATAAACTTTTAATATTGATTTATTCTAAAATAAATTATGAACTTTTTTAAAATCTATACTACGTCTGATCATATACTTATTAAGTTCAAATACTGTAATCTCTCTAAAAATATGTTTAACTGCATTCAACTATAAGTACACCTTAAAGTAATTTGCTTGATCAATAAGTTGCTTTGTCCTAGTAGAACAAATGTAGTGCAAAGATTCTTGGCATGACGATGCTTCAAAGCGTATCTTTGAGAGTGTGAGGCAGTAATAATCGTGGTTATTTAAAGAAAGAGGGACATTTATACCTCCTGCTTCAATCCATTGAAATTTCTGCCTTTGAAAGAAATTACTTGCACCAACTCTCCATTTTGTTGAGTTATCTTTCATTATACTCTGTACATACATCTTTTCTGTCTCATTTTTAACAGTGAGCAAGTTCCAGTTAGCATATGAGTCACAAATTCTATTTTCAAATGCTTTGGAAGTAAAACAGTAACAAGTATGAAAATCCATATTACAGCTAATATGCTCGCACTCAGGTGCTGCCATTTCCCTATACAAAAATGATAGTGGAATTTCCGCATTCTTTGATGAAAACTTTGGAAATTCACACAAATATGGAAGATGCGTTTTGGTATGCTTGTAATTTATGAAGGTCTTCTTGGATTTGGAGAATATGTAGCACCCTTTAGCCACATCTCTATCAAAGAAGATTTTTACGGTGCCAAAGTCAATACCTGGTTTCCCATCAAACCAACTCCACTTTCCAGCCTCATGTAGGTCATTAGCACCTATGTAATATGAACCACTGAAATTTTCTAAAATGAATTCCATTTCATATCTGCTATTAAAATATACAAGTGATGATGATGATGATGCCACAGGGCGACAGACTTTATGATCAAAAAAGCCATATACAAAGATGCTGCAGTAGCAGAATTTTCCCTTACAATGTTCTTTGGAACATCCTATTGATAAATTATGTGCAAATTTACAGATCATATTCCCAGTCTGTTTTAAGTGTGTAAAACAACTGGCTCTCTCAAAATGGTCATTTACTTTCTTAACACAATGGTCAACTGGTACTAATTTGTGTTCAAAACTCTTGTTGTTAATCCATAATGATCTTCCATATTTATTAGCATAAGCCCCAATCCACGTGGAGTGACTTCTCTGCATTTTGTTTTGTTTAGGAATTAGAAACTCTTCACTCAAAGCTTTCCGGATATCATTTATTTTTCCAGTTGCTAAGGAACTGTTCTTAAAGTTTTCCTTACANTGAGTCACAAATTCTATTTTCAAATGCTTTGGAAGTAAAACAGTAACAAGTATGAAAATCCATATTACAGCTAATATGCTCGCACTCAGGTGCTGCCATTTCCCTATACAAAAATGACAGTGGAATTTCCGCATTCTTTGATGAAAACTTTGGAAATTCACACAAATATGGAAGATGCGTTTTGGTATGCTTGTAATTTATGAAGGTCTTCTTGGATTTGGAGAATATGTAGCACCCTTTAGCCACATCTCTATCAATGAAGATTTTTACTGTGCCAAAGTCAATACCTGGTTTCCCATCAAACCAACTCCACTTTCCAGCCTCATGTAGGTCATTAGCACCTATTTAATATGAACCACTGAAATTTTCTAAAATGAATTCCATTTCATATCTGCTATTAAAATATACAAGTGATGATGATGATGATGCCACAGGGCGACAGACTTTATGATCAAAAAAGCCATATACAAAGATGCTGCAGTAGCAGAATTTTCCCTTACAATGTTCTTTGGAACATCCTATTGATAAATTATGTGCAAATTTACAGATCATATTCCCAGTCTGTTTTAAGTGTGTAAAACAACTGGCTCTCTCAAAATGGTCATTTACTTTCTTAACACAATGGTCAACTGGTACTAATTTGTGTTCAAAACTCTTGTTGTTAATCCATAATGATCTTCCATATTTATTAGCATAAGCCCCAATCCACGTGGAGTGACTTCTCTGCATTTTGTTTTGTTTAGGAATTAGAAACTCTTCACTCAAAGCTTTCCGGATATCATTTATTTTTCCAGTTGCTAAGGAACTGTTCTTAAAGTTTTCCTTACAATTTTTATTAGCTGAGAACCAATTATTCTTCTCCTTTGAGGAACAATAACATAAGTGTTTTGAGCAAAAGATACCATAGCAAAATTTTTTTATTAAAAGGTAATCATCCAAACTTATGTTTACATCATTGAAAGTATATCGCCTTATTTTATCTGTTTTATTTTGACTAGGTAAAGTTTGAAGCATTAGAATATTTAATGCAAGCAAATTTAAGCAGAGCAACATCAATTTGTGCTTCCAAATCCATTGTGCGAGTTTGCATGACTTAGAAATAGTTTTCTTTAAGATCTCTTTATTTCTTGTTAACAATTTCGAATCCGAGCTGTCTTCAATTAATGGAAGAACGTCTGAGGTTGTGTTCTGCATTGCAATATATTCAAATCTAACAAGAGATATGATCAAACTCTCATACTTTCAAGTGCTTTCATTATTTGTTATGCTAACATACCAATTCTAAAAGAGTAATTACTTTATGCAATAAACTTGTTATATTCTTAAGAAACATTACAAAATATATGTACAGTCGTTAATAGTCATTTTTGTCAAAGATCTAGTAAATTATTCAAGTACAGTTTTTGGTATACTATAATTATTGTTACTATAGTCAGTAAAGGGCAGTTTGATATAGCCATACATGAATCCCTCAAAAAATTTAAATTTAACTCCACAAAAATTACAAAAGTGTATTCAAATTATAATGCAATCAAATTCTATTATTTAATAGGTAATCCTTTAAAATCCCTTTTAAAATTTTGACTAATTATTTCAGGAGATATTGAAAGTAACCCAGGGCCAACAATTTCGGAAAATAGAATTAATGATGTACTCAACAAATTCAAAGCTAACTTTAAAATCATTTATAAGAATGCTAGAAGTCGTAGTGCAAATCGCAATGAATTTATGCAAATGGTATATAAAATCGGAAATAACGCAAAATATGTTTTTATTGAAACCTGGTTAAACGATTCTGATAGTCTGAAAACATTATATAATCATAATTCTAGCTATTTCGATATTTATTGCAAAATAGATCTGAACGGGGTGGCGGTTTAATGATACAAATTCCCAAATTTTTAAAATCAAAACGGAGAGAAGATTTAGAATTGAATCAAGAAATATTCGAAACTATGTGGATTGAATTAGAGGCTTTCCCGATTTCCTACTGCAATGAGCTCATAAACATTTGCTATAATCCAAATAAAAATTTTATTTCTAAATTTTTTAACCACAAAGTAGAAGAAATTGAATATGCCATTCTTGAGAGTAAATTTGTTAATATCTTAGGAGATTTTAATTCAAATAATTTAAATTCTGTTGAATCAAAGCGAATTGATCCTATTTGTGATATTTTCGGTTTTCAAACTATTAATAAGACCAAACCAACTAGATTTTCTAATTTAATTGACTATTTTTATCCGATAGTTGTAATAAATACAAAACATATATATTTGAATCATTTAGTGATCACAATCTTTGCGTTTATGTTAGTAACCATAAGTATGGAACAAAAACTAGGAAAGTTATTTATTCTAGGGACTTTAACAATTTTAATGATAAAAAATTTATAGACCTCTTAAAGAACATATGCTTTGATCTAATCTACACTTTTAATGATGCCAATAGTACGTTGACATTTATCACGCGTGAAATAACCAAAGCCTTAAACCAAGTAGCGCCGCTGCGAACCAAATTAATTCGGCACTAAATTAAGACCAGTGATTAACCAACCCCGTGATTCTGACTTGATTAAAGAACAGATAATTAAGAAAAATAAACTCTTTGAACTTGCGAAATCGGATCCCATCAATCTTAATTGGACTAATTATGAGCACATTAAGCAATTAATCAAAAAGAGCCGCAAATCTAGGTACGAAACTAAGGTAAAGGATTACTTCAAATGCTTAAAAAAATCTAACCAAAGATGGAATTTTCTTAATAAAATCATTGGCAAAACTAAGGGGCTAAATATTCACATTGAAGAAATAAATGATGATAATAGGACGTACAAAAATATGAAGGATATCGCAAATATTTTAAACAGAAATTTTGAAAATATGTGTAAGTTCAATTTTAAATTCGAAGAAAATGGAAACTTTTCATCTCAACAACCTGTTATACGAAGGGAACAGTTTCATTTCAACTTAATTTCCAATCATGATATTAGAAATGTAGTAAATAAAGTAGACACAAATAATTCTTGTGGATCCAGCAACTTACCGTTTTGGCTAATTAAAAAATATGTTTATATATTTGGTGAATACCTACTTGTAGCATTTAACCAAAGTATTATAAACAATGGCTTTCCTGCGCTTTTAAAGCAATTTGATATTTCACTGTTATATAAAAAAGGAGAACCACTAGATCCTATGAACTATCGACTGATTAGCATAACACACCCTTTCTCAAAAATATTTGAAAAACTGATAGTTGCAAAAATGTGCAAGTTTATTAATGACAATAAAATTTTATCAAGTAATCAGTTTGGATTTCGACCTGTGTGTAAACTATCCAGGTGTATTAATGGACAGTGACTTAAAATTCAATAATATCTTTTCCCACAAATTAAAAAAGATGGCATCTGGAATAAAAAATTTGTACGATTTGTGCCATGTAGGAAAATCGTCGCATGTAGAACTAATTCATTTATTTGTCTTAAGTCAATTTAATTACTGTGCAGTTCATTTTCAAAATCTCGCATCGCAAAAACATTCACCATTAGCAACAATGTTTAACTGGGCATTTAGAACACTAAATTATATTAATAAACATGAATGCATAACGCAATTAAGATCATCATATGATATCTTCGCCTCGAGTTACTTTATTCAGTATCAATCTTTATGTATGATTCAAAAATTTACCATGAATTAAGTTCATTAAGTTTTCTTAATAATTACATCAAAATCAATAAAGGAAATAAAACACTTTTTAGCATCAATAATCGTCAAGATTCATTTTCTTTTAAATGTTTATTCTTATGGAATGATTTAAGTATTGATATAAAATGTGAAAAAAATTATAAACACTTCAAGAAAAAAATAAAACAATTTTATTAAATAGGCAAACATTATTTAGCATAGATAATAAACTCAATGCATGGTCGAATTACTTTTAAGACTGCCTTTCAATGAATATTGCATATTTAAATAGTTTTGTAAATATTTTTGTCATGTGTTAGTTCATAGTTTTTATATACATTTAAGCAATAAATTTGCTTTGACTCTTAACAATTGGATGATATTGAACGGTGCTATATACTTTTAGTTTGAATATTTCTGCTAATTTAACGCGATAATTTTTACTGTTGCAGACTCAATTATTGAACAATTTTGATATTTACTTATATTTACAACAGTATGTAAATATGTTCTTGATACCTGTTTTTTTTCTATATATTGGTGCGAATTATTTGCTCTCGTTTTTCAATAAACTTGTTTCATTATTTATTTAGAATTTACATTAATCATAATTATGTTTTTCTATAAAATTTCCACGTAGGTAATAGCCTAGACGTGGCACAGCAGATCTAGCACTACACTTTACTTAGGGCTAGGTACACAGCTAGATGTTTTTACTTGGTATTTCTTTCGTTAACTTAGATGGTTGTTATTGCTAACACCTAAATTGCACGAGATGAGAAATGCACTGAGCTTAGGCTTTTTACTTAGCACGTAGGTTTCACTCACTGCACCAAAAATAATAAGGCCTCTCTTTTCTTTTTCTTTATTAGGGTTCTAGCTTTGCGACTCTTTCACCAGGTTATCTCTTTCAGGTTGGCTGAGTGTGGCCATGCTTTGCTCTAACAAATCTGTTTACTTTTTACTTTTATTAGGAACGGATACTAGAGCAGGAGTAAATTACTAAACCATAACACAGAAAAATCCGTATCAGGTACAGATAACACACAAATTGACAGATTTTGACATGGAAAGAAGAATAGAAATGGGTGAATTGTTTAATGAATTGATGGAAGGAGATCAAGAATGGATAAATAACTGAATTAGACTTCAATTGAGAATTATGTCTTCATTACTTCATGAAAAAATTTAACTAATTTACTCTATCTGTTGGCAAAAACACATTTAATTTCAATCTAAAATAAAAGATTTATTGCAATGTAAAAGTGTTTAATTTTTTTGGGATGACCTGTAATATACTTTTATTTTAAAAACTCAATTTTAAATAAGCTAACAAGATATATCAATGAGTGACACCTATGTAATACAGGCTGGTTCAGTGAAAAATGTTAATCTTCTTGAGATAAAACCTACTTGGCAATACCATTCATTTATTGACATATTAGATAAGGAATTGACAACAACAGCCAACATCTATACTTGCTTTGTACTAGAAATAAGAGTTCCCCAATTGCAATATTTCGCACTTTCACTTAGAATTTTGGCTGATATGGTTCCTCTTTGCCATTTAACAAAATTATGAAAATGCCACTAGTTTGCGACTACAAAATATCCAAAACACCACCTATTTGGTACGTACTAATGATAAAATAAAACAAAATTGCCACCTATATTCACTTAGCAAAATAATCAAAATGCGACCTAGTGGTCACGTAGTAAAGTATATAGTACATCAACAAAATGTAAATTTATATCTATATTGCTACTTTTATTTTCTATAAGTAAATGTAATTTACATTACATTAGTTACAAATGAGAATCATATAGCATAATACAAAGTTCATTTGCTGCCACAATCACAAACAAATGAAAACTTTATATCGTAGAAGATTTAAATGAACAAAGCCTAACATAATATAATGCATAATATAGGTCTACTATTGCTTTTGCAATGAGCAATCCATAATAATATTGCAATAAATTAATTTTATTATACAGTCTGTAAAAACTTACCGTGCCCAAATTCTCTTGAAATGCTGATCATTCTGTAAATTAGTTAAAATAATAGATTTTTGAATGCTTAAAATTGACTTCACTTTATTTGCATGTCAATGACAGAGGCTAGTTTAACAGTGACAAATGAAATTCACAATACGTATTTACTTTGCAGCGAAAAACGAATGAAAAACCAATTTGAAAATAATAATAATAATAATGAAAGCAAATTTATTGCGTATCTTAGTAACAAGAACTACAAACTAACACACAAACAAATACACACAAACAAATATAAATATACAAAAATATAAATATGCACCTTACTTAAAGGGCTTAAAATTTATATAAATTGAGTCCAGGTGCTTAATTCATTTGTAATTCCAATTAATAATTGCTTTTCCAGTAAAATTTCTTTTATCTTTTTTTTAAAATGTTTATAATTTTTTTCAGTTTTAATTTCCACATTTAGATCATTCCACAATTTCGAACACATAAATGTAAATGAATCTTTGCGAATAATATTGCTAAAAAGTTTTTTGTTTCTTTGATTGTGTTTTAAGAAATCATTTAGGAACTTAAAGGAATTTGAGCTATTAACATATTTATGCATTATGCAGAGTGATTGATATTGGATATAATATAAAGGTGATAGTATCTTATATGTTGATATTAAGTCTCTGACAGATTCGTGTTTAGGGATATAATTGAGTGATCTCAAAGACCAGTTGTACAGTTTTGATAATGATGTTCTATTTCTAGCAGTAATATGTTGAAAGAGAAAGCAGCAATAACTAAATTCACTGATTACAAAAGAATTAATAAACTGTTTATGATATGAATTCCCTAGGTGCCGTAAATGATATAAAAATTTAATTCCAGATGCCATTTTTCTTAATTTTAAAGACAAAAATTCATTAAATTTTAAATCTTGATCAATTGTTACTCCTAAATAACATACTGATTTACATTGCACAATTACATTTTTATTTATGTTAATTTTGATATTTTCGGAAATCTTTTGATGTTCCTTTGGTGCAAATATAATAAATTGAGTTTTATTTGCATTAATTTTTAATCTATTATTATCAAAATACGTAATCAGTGATTCAATGTCTTTAGTCAAAAACTTAGTAGCGTCAAACGGATTTTTCGATGTTCTAATAATACATGTGTCATCAGCGTATTGGTAAATAGTTCCATTTTTTAATGATTGAGACATATCGTTTACATAGAGTGCAAATAAGATAGGCCCTAATACTGTGCCTTGTGGAACTCCAAGATTTGTAGTTGTATAGTCTGAAAAAATTCCGTCCAATTTTACACGCGGTTTTCAATCATTCAAAAAATGCATTATAAGATGTATAGCTAAATGACTGAAGCCCTGTTCAAATAATTTTGCTTTTAAAACGTTAAAATCCATAGAATTGAATGCCTTACTAAGGTCTAAAAATGCAACAGCCGTAGAAAGATTGTTATTAGGTTACATTTTAAATTTTTGGTAATTGGCATCAGTAGTGCTGAATTTTGGTCTGAATCCAAATTGATGCTCTGATAGAATTTTATTGTCGTTTAAATACTTATATATTTGGGCAGCTAAAAGTTTTTCAAATATTTTAGAAAATGGATGCGTTATGCTTATTGGTCGGTAATTAAATGGATCGAGAGGATCTCCTTTCTTATATAGTGGTGAGATATCCGAATATTTCAAAACGTCGGGAAAATTATTGTCAATAATACATTGATTGAAAGCTAACAGGATGTATTCTTCGAATATATAAAAGTATTTTTTTATTATGAAATATGGTAGATTACTTGAACCACAAGATTTTGTTGTGTCTAGTCCTTTGACTACTTTCATTAAATCATGAGAAGAAATTAAATTAAAATTAAATTTAGGGTTTTGTTTCAGTTGGCATACACGTTCTTGATATGTATCATGAGAATTAAAATGAAAATTTCCCATTTTTGCAAAAGTTTCATTTAAAATGTTTGCTATTTGTTTCTTATTTCCATAAAGCTTATTTTTAAAACGTCTTTCGTTAATGTTAGTCGATGAACTTTTATTTTTTCCAATCGTTTGGCTCACAAAGTTCCATTTTCTATTTGATTTATTCATTTGCTCAAAATAATTCTTTATTTTAGCATCATAGTTGTTTTTGCGGTTTTTTTTGATCAATTGCTTTGCCCGTTCATAATTAGTCCAATTAGTCGTGCTTGGGTGGGATTTTGCAAGTTCAAACAAGTAGTTTTTATTAATTACTTGCCGCCTGATTACATCCGTATCACGCGGTTGATCAAAGGCAGATTTCGAATTTCTATTAATTACTTTGCGCTTGATTGGAGCAACTTTGTTTAGTGCTTGAGTAATTTCCCGGATAATGAATCTCAACATGTGGTCGCCTTTCGACAATGTGTAAACATAATTAAAGGAAATGTTCTTTAAGAGTTTGATGAAAGTTTTTTTATCAAAGTTATTAAAATCTCTGGAAAAAATTACTTTTTTTGTTTTAACATGAAGTTTGGAGTTACGGACGTACACACAAAGATTGTGATCACTAAATGATTCGAAAATGAAATTTAAATGAGTGATTGGGTTATCTGAAATAAAATAATCTATCAAATTTGAATGTCGAGTTGGAGTGGACTTATTAATTATTTTAATATCAAAAATGTCACAAATGCTATCCAATTTGTGTGATTCGTTAAAATTTAAGTAGTTAGCATTGAAATCACCTAAAATACTTATGTATTTCTTTTCCAGAATTGCATTTTCAATTTCTGTAGACTTATAATCGTAAAAGTGGGAAACATAGTTTTTATTTGGATTGTAGCAAACATTTAGTAGTTCAGTTTCCGAAGAATTAATTTTAGAATTGAGTTCAATCCAAAGGGACTCAAAAATTTCATGTTTTAATTCGAGATCACTTCTGCGTTTCGATTTCATTGATTTTGGAATAATTATTAATAAGCCACCACCCCTTTCTAATCTATTTTTGTAATGAATTTCAAACAAACTAGGGTTTGGATTATATAACTCATTTATATTGTCGTAGTCTTTTAGCCAGGTTTCAGTAACTAAGTAAATTGCATTATTACCAATTTTGCTAAAGATATTTAAAAATTCAGGGCGATTTGCACAAAGACTTCTAGCATTTATGTAAACAAATTTGAAATTGTTTTTGTAGTTAGCCATAATATTTTCTACTTGATTATCAGTATATACTGGACCCGGATTAGTTTCTACATCGCCTGAGAGTAAAATTGTTAATTTGATGATCTCAGTTAGCTGACAGATTATTAATTTATATATTTTTAGTGCACCATAATTTGATGGATGTTTTGTTATTATATTTCGATTATTGTAGCTAAGTTTTAGGGATACAGATGTTGTAATTTCTAGTTGCCCTTTAGGTAAAATTACAATGAAGTTTAAAAAGAAAAAGTAACAATAAATGTA
>CABFPE010000236.1:114728-126623 GCA_900660155.1 Hofstenia miamia | reverse complement strand
TGTGACTTTTGCGTAAGACGTGTGAGGAATTCGAAATGAGGAGTGAATGATTGTGCGAGGAACAAAGAAATCTTTTAAGATTTGCGTTATAAGCCTGATTCCTTGAGGAGAAAGATGGATGCCATCATTAGCTAAGAGGCTGAGGTTGACAGTTCGATATGATAGGAGAAATTTGTTAAAGAGCGGGATAATGTTGAACTTCTTTGCAGATAGATTGATGAGGATACTATTAAATTCAGCAATTGTAGTCTTTTTCTTTAGAAGTGAGAATTTACCAACTGGCGTGATTTCCAAAAAATAAATAAAGCATGGAGAAAATTTGAGACATATCAGCGAAACAATGTGATTAATGTTGGATTTGAAAGTTGGGACATCAAGGGAATGTAGAGCATCGATGAGACCTGTGTTTATGAAGACTGAGTTGATATGAACCTTCGGATATTGAGAGATTTTTTCAGCTAAGCGCTTGGAGTTGTGACCTGGATAAGAATGAATTGTTGTGACTTGGTGACTTGGCAAAAACCAATAATTATTTTAATTTTTATAGTACAACAAAAGCCTTTCTAATAGAAAAAGCCTCATTATAATTTGCTGAAGAGGTTTGCCAGGTTTTTTCAGTTTCCGTTTCAATTATCCTATTTTGGAATCAAAAGCAAATGCTCAGAAGTTATACAAAGGCTCATAAATATTAACGTATTTGGCTAAATGTTGAAACAAATAAATTCTATATGTAATTGGACTCTTGTATTCTCTTAAAAAATGATTTACGAATGTAATCAACCAGTCATCAGTGTACAGTACCATGCTCGAAACCTATAACATTTACAAACTGAAATTGAAAAATAGTCAGATGCTTTTTGAACAGAACTCTAGTATATATATATATATATATATATATATATATATATATATATATACTCTTTGAGAATACTTGATATACATAATTAGTTTTAATGAAACTGTTTTAGCAAAATTGTTTTAGCAAAGGAAATAAGCTCATTATTGAATGTAAATAAAGTTGTTTGCATAGGAAATTCTGCTAATTAATGTATTGTACATTTGAAATTTATTTTAACATGTGGCCAACCTAGGGGTTATTTGAATCTTAAACATTCTTCTTTTGACCTTCAAAATGCATTCAAACTGTTCAAAGCAAGATTATATAAAGCAAACAAACAACTAAATACATATATTCCACCTTTTTTCTCAAATGGAACATTTATATTACAAATAAAATTGAAATGAACAATAACAGAAAATGCTTTGTAGGAACTATTTATAGCATTCCCTTGTCCATGTGAACTAAACAGTTACAGTAAATATTATCAATTTGCAAAATGTATATGTAGTGATAATGTATAAATATTACATTCAATAGACCAATTTGGACATTATTCAACATTGACAAGCAATAAACTAATAATTATTTACAAAAGTATGAATTTTTGTCACCAAAGTACTTTATCAAGTACGCTAGTTTGGTTTTTATTTTAAGCATGTTAACAAAATGCCAGCTGCATTAAATCTATTCAATGACATTTCTACATATAACCCAAGAAATGACAAATTAATAACTAACATTTTTAATAAATCAAAAAATTGGGAAAACTCAATTATATATAATACTGAAGGTTGCTGGAATAAACTGGACAAGAACATTAGATTCGCAAAAGATATCAAAACATTTAAGCATAAATTAAAACATAATCTGCTAAATCATCAGAAATTAATTAGTTCATTAAAAAAATGATTGCATGGGAAGACTTTATTTAGTTTAGTTTATTTTGTAATTGATATAAATTTTAGTTTTTTGTTGAATTAATGCTTCTAATAAAGTCCTTGTAAGATTATGTTAGATTTAAAAATTATTTCTGGCATGAACATAAAAAAGTAAAAGAAGAGAAATGATAATACTAGTACATAACTAGTATTAAATGCACATTGAAATGCAGCATAAATTATTTTTAGATACGTAAATATTAGAATTGTTTATAATAGTAATCATTAAAAAATTAAAATTTTCGTTATACTGGTTTCAAAAATGTTTTTGAAATATTCTATTATACATTATGTACACGTTTATTTATTCAATTAAATGCAAATTTTACAAATTTCGATAATTTGGCATTATTTGGCAAATATTTGGAATATAGCCATTTACAAAAACTATGCAATTTTATCCAAATTTCTAGCAAATATTTGCCAAATTTTTCAAACATACTTACAAGTAATACTTTGATCAAGCCCATTTTTATGTGATTTTGCTATGCTAGTCATCATAATATGTAATAACATATTAATATTGCAGGATTTATGGTTGTTAAGTAAAAGAAATATTTGTCCAAATGGATATTATACTATGCACTTAAAAATTGAACTATATGAAAAATTTCAAAAAATTTGCTACGATCAATAGACAATGGATTATTGTGTAGCAATATGTATTATTATATTTGAGTAAGCATCTTGTATGCAGGCCGATATATATATATATATATATATATATTTCGGCTTTAACACAAGATACTTACTCATAAATATAATTCCGATTAATTTTTAGGCAAGATACCACGGTATCAGTATTTTTTGATTTTGCTAAAATACCGCAATATCATCATACCACTGGGATCTAAAAAAAGTGTGACAACAATGTGGTGCACAGCATCTATTAATAAATTTCTATGAAAATCGTTTTCAAAGAAACTGTCTATGATAAAAGGTTAAAAACCTTCAAAAAGCCCTGTTTGCATTTGCATGATGTTGCTTTGAATCTCAAAGCATTTAAAACAGTCTATCTACACTATAATTTTAGGCTATTTTAACATACTGTATTTTAAATGTCGACAACAAATTATTGATAAGTGCTAGCACTATAGTTACCACGTAAAAATTTTCGGAAGGAAACAAGCTGCAATATTTTGTCTATAATTTTATATTAGTGATCTCTACAAAAAGACTATCATAAATTTCATCTTAATTTCAGCTTTAAATGGTATTTGCATCTTCAATTAAAAGGTCTGAGGAACTTACAACATAACTCCTTTGAATGAGATAATAAATGCATTTTGCCAGGCAAGTGCTCCTTTCTTGGAGAATAACTTTGCAAATTTCAATATTTCTTCATGGCAATTATGTAGCTTTAAACAAAAAATTAGGTATAACTAAAAGCAATTTAAATTCAAGCAAGGAGCCTACAGTTTTTGCTCATTATTAATACAAAAAAGACAGTAAAGTTCTTTTCTAAAATGCTGTAATAGTCTACCTTTGCAAATTTGAATTTTTGCCAAGAGGATTTTCAAAAAATAGTTTACATGTATTAAAATAGAGAATTTTTGCCATCTCGTGATTGAAATGTATTTTAGATTTCACTCTTCGAGTGCACAAATTTCTCCATATGGTCCCAATGCAAATGAAACAAATATCTCCCAGTTCTCTCACATCAGTAAATTTCTTGGGGCTGAATGATCATGCAGAACACTACACCTCAGATTGAATACTAGAAAGTAGACGACTTCATACTATAATATAACATAATCCAAAGCAAACTGATCGAAAGTTGACGACTTCAAGCGCATGAAAGGAAGAATTCAACAGCAAGAAAATATCATACTACCTTATACGCGAAATGAAATACACTACAATTCTCACATTATTAATTGCCATCTTTTTGATTACTTTCGCTGCTGCTAATGCTGCAGAAGATATATTGGCGAAAAGACAGGAGATCATGGAAGAGAGAATGGCTGGAGATTCACTTCATAGACGCCATCATTAATGATACTATGATATTGAAATGAATCTTTTGTAAATGTGTTATTTGTTAAAATAAAACTATTTTTTTTACAATTAATCAGTGTGACGTATACTGGCCCTCTACAAAATAAATCAATATGACAAAGTGTATCTGCAATATTTACAAAGAATGAGTGAACACTTGACTTATGCAATTACATTTTGTTGTTAAGAAATTCCAGCCATATTCATTTATGATCAAGTTGTTTAGCAATATAAGTTTTTTAAGCTTTCATACGACTTGAATTTTTTCCCAAATTTTAAAGAGATATCATTCCAATGAGGGAAAGAGGTAATAAAATGAGTTTTCCTAAATGATTATTAAAAACAAAATTTGTAAAAATAATTAAATTTTAGAAAAAACTTTTAATATGTTGTAAAAATATTAAAAGAATTTCATAAACTTTTAACATTGATTTATTCTAAATAATGATACTATGATATTGAACTGAATCATTTGTAACTGTGTTATTTGTTAAAATAAAATGAAATATTTATTGCAATTAATCAGTCTGACGTATACTGGCCCTCTACAAAATAAGTCCATTTGACAAAGTGTATCCGCAATATTTACAAAGAATGATTGAACTCATGCATTTTGTTGTTAAGAAATTCCATCCATATTCATTTATGATCAAGTTGTTCAGCAATACAAAATTTTTAAGCTTTCATACGATTTGAATTTTTCCCCAAATTTTATAGATATCATTCCAAGGAGGGAAGGACTTATCAAAAATGAGTTTTCCTAAATGGTTTTTGGTTATTAAAAAAAATTGGAAAGATATTGAATTTGGGAACCTTGTAAAAATACCAAAAGAATTTCATAAACTTTTAGAATTGATTTATTCTAAATAAATTACGAACTTTTTTAAAATCTATAATAGTCTGATCATATACTTACTAAGTTAAAATACTGTAATCTCTCTAAAAATATTTTTAATTGCAATCAACTAGAAGTACACTCTGTAATAATTTGCTTGATCAATAAGCTGCTTTGTCCTAGTAGAACAAATGTAGTGCAAAGATTCTTGGCATGACGATGCTTCAAAACTTATCTTTGAGAGTGTGAGGCAGTCATAATCGTGGTTATTTGAAGAAAGAGGGACATTTATACCTCCTGCTTCAATCCATTGAAATTTCTGCCTTTGAATGAAATTACTTGCACCAACTCTCCATTTTGTGGAGTTATTTTTCATTAGACTCTGTACATACTTCTTTTCTGTATCATTTTTAATAGTGAGCAAGTTCCAGTTAGCATATGAGTCACAAATTCTATTTTCAAATGATTTGGAAGCAAAACAGTAACAAGTATGAAAATCCCTGTTACAGCTGATATGCTCACACTGAGGTGCTCCCATTTCCCTATACAAAAATGACAGTGGAATTTCCGCATTCTTTGATGAAAACTTTGGAAATTCACACAAATATGGAAGATGCGTTTTGGTATGCTTGTAATTTATGAAGGTTTTCTTGGATTTGTAGTGTATGTAGCAACCTTTAGCCACATCTCTATCAATGAAGGTTTTTACTGTGCCAAAGTCAATACCTGTTTTCCCATCAAACCAACTCCACTTTCCAGCCTCATGCAGGTCATTAGCACCTATGTAATATGAACCACTGAAATTTTCTAAAATGAATTCCATTTCATCTCTGCTATTAAAATATACAGGTGATGATGATGATGATGTTGGTGTCGCAAAGCGACAGATTTCATGATCAAAATAATGATATAGAGTGATACGGCAGTAGCAGAATTTACCCCTACAATGTTCTCCTAAGCATCCCATTGAAGAATTATGTGGATCTTTACAGATCATACTACTCTGTGTTAAATGTGAAAAACATTTGGCTCTCTCAAAATGGTCATTTACTTTCATAACACAATGGTCTACTGGTACTATTTTGTGTTCAAAACTCCTGTTGTTAATCCATAATGATCTTCCATATTTATTAGCATAAGCCCCAATCCACGTGGAGTGACTTCTCTGCATTTTGTTTTGCCTATGAATTAAGAAATCATCACTCAAAGCTTTCCGGATATCATTTATTTTTCCAGTTGCTAAGGAGCTGTTCATAAAGTTTTTCTTACACTTTTTATTAGCTGCGAACCAATCTGTATTTTCCTTTGAGGAACAATAGCATAAGTGTTTTGAACAGAAGATACCATAGCAAAAATTTTTTATTAAAAGGTAATCATCCAAACTTATGATTACATCATTGAAAGTATATCGCCTTACTTTATCTTGTTTACATTTCCTAGATAAATTTAGAAACATTATAATATTCAATGCAAGCAAAGTTAAACAGAGCAACATCAATTTGTGCTTCCAAATCCATTGTGCCATTTTGCATGACTTAAAAATAGTTTTCTTTAAGATCTCTTCATTTTTTGTTAAAAATTTCGAATCTGAGCATTCTCCAATTAATGGAAGAACGTCTGAGGTTGTAGTCTGCATTGCAATACATTCAAATGTAAATAGAGATATGATCAAACTCTCATACTTTCAAGTACTTTCAATATTTGTTATGCTAACACTCCAATTCTAAAAGAGTAATTCTTTTATGCAATACAACTAGTTACATTCATCTTAAGAAACATTACAAAAATTTGTAGACTTTTCAATACTGTTTTCAAAATGGAAAT
Source organism: Hofstenia miamia (assembly GCA_900660155.1). NCBI lineage: Eukaryota > Metazoa > Xenacoelomorpha > Acoela > Hofsteniidae > Hofstenia > Hofstenia miamia. Next base: position 120,187 of record CABFPE010000236.1, on the reverse strand, counting down.
TATTGAATTAGTGTTTCCACTTGCTATCTTAAACTGTAAGTGAAGAGCGCTTTTTCAATAAAATTTTTACAAAGTTATTTGCACATTTAAAAACGGCCTTTCACTGATCCCTGTATATTACTGCTATTGTGAAAATGCAAAGAAATGCAGTTTTAGTTTGCCCGCTTTTTTTCTTGTTTTTTTACACAAATCGAAAATTTTGTATGTAAATTTGCAGTACATCATTCTTGACAACTCATTATTCTGAAACCATTTGTAGAGGAAGCACAAAAACAGCCCATCTTGAAATTGGTTATAATCCAAAATTTGAAAATTGTGCCAAGATTAGTCTTTCTAAATACCATTTTTTCGTTAAATGCGTTTACAATTGTTTCTGTTTCAAGCAGGCAAGCAAATATAGAAAGGAAAATGGTGTATTTTTTATTGACGAAAATTATTTCAAGGCTACAGGAGTTCTAGAACCCGGTCATGAGGAAGATTTGTATTCGTATTTGTCGGATATATACACGATATATAAATATACATAAACATATATATATATATANAAATCGTATGAAAGCTTAAAAAATTTATATTGTTAAGCAACTTGATCATAAATTATTATGGCTGCAATTTCTTAACAACAAAATTGAATAGCATGAGTCAAGTGTTCACTCATTCTTTGTAAATATTGCAGATACACTTTGTCATCTTGACTTATTTTGGAAAGGGCCAGTATACGTCACACTGATTAATTGTAATAAAAATTAAGTTCTATTTTAACAAATAACACATTTACAAATGATTATGTTCAATATCATAGTATCATTAATGATGGCGTCTAGGAAGCGAATCCCTAGCCATTCTCTCTTCCATTATCTCCTTTTTTTGCCAATATGTCTTCTGCAGTATTACAAGCAGCGAAAGTTATCAAAAAATGGCAACTAATAATGTGAGAATTGAAGTGTATTTCATTTCGCGTCTTAAGTAGTATGATATTTTCTTGCTGTTGAATTCTTTCTTTCTTGCGCTTGTAGTCAACCTTCGATCTATTTACTTTGGATTAAGTTATATTATAGTAGGAAGTCGTCTACTTTCTAGTATTCAATCTGAGGTGTAGTGTTCTGCAAGATCCTTCAGTCCCATGGAATTTTCTGATGTGAGAGAACTGGGACAAATTATTTCAGTTGTAATGGAACCATATGAAGAAATTTGTGCACTCGAAGAGTGAAATCTAAAATACATTTCAACCGCAAGATGGCAAAATTTCTCTATTTTAATACATGTAAACTATTCTTAGAAAATCCTCTTGGCAAAAATTCAAATTTGCAAAGGTAGACTATTACAGCACTTTAGAAAATAAGTTTACTATCTTTTTTGTATTAATAATAAGCAAAACTGTAGGTTCCCTGCTTAAATTCAATTTGCTTTTAGTTATACCTAATTTTTTGCTTAAAGCTATTAACACAATTGCCATGAAGAAATATTGAAATTTGCAAAGTTATGCTCCAAGAAACGAGCACTTGCCTGGCAAAATGCTTATATTTTCTCATTCATAAGAGTTATGTTGTAAGTTCCTCAGACCTTTTAATTTAAGGTGCAAATACCATTTAAAGCGTGAAATTAAGATGAAATGTATGATAGTCACTTTGTAGAGATCATTAATATAAAATTATAGAGAAAATATTGCAGCTTGATTCCTTCCGAAAATTTTTAGGTGCTGACTATAGTGCTAGCAATTATTAATTATTTGTTGTCGACACTTAAACTACAGTATGTTAACATAGCCTAAAATTATAGTGTAGATAGACTGTTTTAAATGCTTTGAGGTTCAAAGCGACATCATTCAAATGCAAACAGGGCACTTTGAAGGTTTTTAACCTTTTATCGTACACAGTTTCTTTGAAAACGATTTTCATAGCAATTTGGTAATAGATGCTGTTCACCACAATGTGGTCACACTTTTTTTAGATCCCAGCTGTATTCTTATATTGCTGTATTTTAGCAAAAGCAAAAAATACTGATACCGTGGTATCTTGCCTAAAACTTAATCGGAATTATATCTATGAGAAGGTATCTTGTGTTCAAGCTGAAATATATATATATATATATATATTATATATAGTAGCATAAAAACATTTTATAATTTTTTTACTTCATTATTAAGAATTGACAATCATTAATTTCAATATTGGGAATTACGATACATATTGCAATTATTATGGACATTGTTCTCTCCGCGAAGCATTAAGTAATGACGTATTCGCTGCTGCTACAACACTGGAAGCGGTATCTGCTTTCATCGAGGTTATAAAAAGACGCCACTACATCAAATGTTTTGCCGACTCCATCAAAGTCATTCTTCCAAGCCTCTTCTATTTCTTAAGATATTAAAGACATCTCTACTGAAACAGAATCGACTCATACGTCTCTTCAACAGAATCAGAATCTTCAAATGGCACAGAAACCTCTCCTTTGTCACATGCAATAAAATCTAAAGATTCCGAAGTGCTGCAGCCATCATCCGCATCAACATCTGACATTTCCAACACATCATCAGAAAAACAGACTATGCAAATCAAACGCATCAAACCAAATTCTACAACAGTCGTTCTTGGAAGCTCGATTCTCAAATACGCTAGATCACATAATTTCCTCTTCAATCAAACTATAACAGTTCACAGCTATCCAGGACACAGCACTCAAGAGCTCAAAGAAAAATTAAAAAATTACACACCACAATGCCTTCAACACGTCATCATTAACACAGGACTAATCGATTCCTTGAGCAATTTTCGACAGTTTCAACCATCTCTACATCAACTTATCACCACTATTCTTCAAATTTCTCAACTCTTCATATTCATTTTGCCGAAATTACACCAGTCTCTTCATACGATCTCCTAAAAAAGAATCACTCGATTCAAGAATGTAACAAAATCATAAGATCCTTTATTTCTCCAAATATTCATATAATCTAAGTATTTTCACACTTTCTGATCAATCGCCGCACAATAGATGTTGAACTCTTTGCAAAGGATGGGATTCACTTGTCTCAAAAATTCTTTCTACACTGATCTCTTGTCTCAAGTCGCATTTCAGGCCCACTTCTTAGCGTTCTTCTTCTATTGACTCGCATCGTTCTTATGCTTCATTAGCTTCAAAAGGTATGTCATTCCTAACTCCTGAAAACTTGCAACGCATCACACAATCTGTCGTATCGAGTTTTCTACATCATTGCAATGCTTAGTTTCTTCATCTTATCATGTTTAACCCAAGTCATTCTCGTCGAAGACCTAGTAACTTATTCAGGTACAGGTTTTGGTACTCTATAATTATTGTTACTATATTCATGAAAGGGCAGTTTGATATAACCATACATGAATCCCTCAAAAAATTTAAATTTAACTCACTTCCTATACGAAATTTCAATGGATTGAAACAGGAGGTATGAATGTCCCTCTTTCTTCAAATAACCACAATTATGACTGCCTCACACTCTCAAAGATAAGTTTTAATCATCGTCATGCCAAGGATCTTTGCACTACATTTGTTCAACTAAGACAAAGCAACTTATTGATCAGGCAAATTATTTCAGAGTGTACTTGTAGTTGATTGCAGTTAAACATATTTTTAGAGAGATTACAGTATTTGAACTTAGTAAGTATATGATCGGACTATTATAGATTTTAAAAAAGTTCATGATTTATTTAGAATAAATCAATTCTAAAAGTTTATGAAATTCTTTTGGTATTTTTACAAGGTTCTCAAAAGTTTTTTTCCTAAAATTCAACATCTTTCCAAATTTTTTTTAATAACCATTTAGGAAAACTCATCTTTAATACCTCATTCCCTCCTTGGAATGATATCTTTACAATTTGGAAAAAATTCAAATCGTATGAAAGCTTAAAAAATTTATATTGTTAAGCAACTTGATCATAAATTATTATGGCTGCAATTTCTTAACAACAAAATTGAATAGCATGAGTCAAGTGTTCACTCATTCTTTGTAAATATTGCAGATACACTTTGTCATCTTGACTTATTTTGGAAAGGGCCAGTATACGTCACACTGATTAATTGTAATAAAAATTAAGTTCTATTTTAACAAATAACACATTTACAAATGATTATGTTCAATATCATAGTATCATTAATGATGGCGTCTAGGAAGCGAATCCCTAGCCATTCTCTCTTCCATTATCTCCTTTTTTTGCCAATATGTCTTCTGCAGTATTACAAGCAGCGAAAGTTATCAAAAAATGGCAACTAATAATGTGAGAATTGAAGTGTATTTCATTTCGCGTCTTAAGTAGTATGATATTTTCTTGCTGTTGAATTCTTTCTTTCTTGCGCTTGTAGTCAACCTTCGATCTATTTACTTTGGATTAAGTTATATTATAGTAGGAAGTCGTCTACTTTCTAGTATTCAATCTGAGGTGTAGTGTTCTGCAAGATCCTTCAGTCCCATGGAATTTTCTGATGTGAGAGAACTGGGACAAATTATTTCAGTTGTAATGGAACCATATGAAGAAATTTGTGCACTCGAAGAGTGAAATCTAAAATACATTTCAACCGCAAGATGGCAAAATTTCTCTATTTTAATACATGTAAACTATTCTTAGAAAGTCCTCTTTGCAAAAATTCAAATTTGCAAAGGTAGACTAGTATAGCACTTTAGAAAATAAGTTTACTATCTTTTTTGTATTAATAATAAGCAAAACTGTAGGTTCCCTGCTTAAATTCAATTTGCTTTTATGTAGGTTCCCTGCTTAAATTCAATTTGCTTTTAGTTATACCTAATTTTTTGCTTAAAGCTATTAACACAATTGCCATGAAGAAATATTGAAATTTGCAAAGTTATGCTCCAAGAAACGAGCACTTGCCTGGCAAAATGCTTATATTTTCTCATTCATAAGAGTTATGTTGTAAGTTCCTCAGACCTTTTAATTTAAGGTGCAAATACCATTTAAAGCGTGAAATTAAGATGAAATGTATGATAGTCACTTTGTAGAGATCATTAATATAAAATTATAGAGAAAATATTGCAGCTTGATTCCTTCCGAAAATTTTTAGGTGCTGACTATAGTGCTAGCAATTATTAATTATTTGTTGTCGACACTTAAACTACAGTATGTTAACATAGCCTAAAATTATAGTGTAGATAGACTGTTTTAAATGCTTTGAGGTTCAAAGCGACATCATTCAAATGCAAACAGGGCACTTTGAAGGTTTTTAACCTTTTATCGTACACAGTTTCTTTGAAAACGATTTTCATAGCAATTTGGTAATAGATGCTGTTCACCACAATGTGGTCACACTTTTTTTAGATCCCAGCTGTATTCTTATATTGCTGTATTTTAGCAAAAGCAAAAAATACTGATACCGTGGTATCTTGCCTAAAACTTAATCGGAATTATATCTATGAGAAGGTATCTTGTGTTCAAGCTGAAATATATATATATATATATATATATATA
>CABFPE010000236.1:71279-88472 GCA_900660155.1 Hofstenia miamia | reverse complement strand
TTATATATATATATATATATATATATATATATGAATATTGATATTTAATGTAGAAAACATTTTGGAATATTAACACAAACTAAGGTAAACGAATTATGTTTAAGGAACTGCCCAAGCTCAATGAACTGGCAAGAATAATATTCATCTAATAGCTAGTTCTTCAGGAAATCGCATGGTGTGTATATTAAGAAAACTCTGCTGAACTAAAATAAATTCAATAAAAAATTATCATTGAAGTAAATAAGTTTGGGGATGATAATTGCCTTAATTAGTGGTGAAAAGCGATTCAATGTGTTTTTGTGGATTGACATAGTTTTCAAAGTACTATTGCTCAATTTAAACGCGGATGATAATTGCCTTAATTAGTGGTAATATTGATTCAATGTGTTCTTGTGGATTGACTTAGTTTCCTAAGTACTATTATTCAATTAAAATTTTCAAGAATCGTACAAATTGATTCAAAACCAAGTTTCTGTAGAAACCATTACCTGCGATTTTAAATATTAAAAGCTGATTATCATTTAAACTTATTACAATAACAATTTTCATTAATGATAAATCTTAATTAAATTCAACTTCAAAATTGTTGAAAATGAATGCATGTTATAGACATACACTTAGCAACGTTGTAATTCTTTAAAGCAGTATATGAATTATATGTGATGTCAAGATATCTCTTAAGTAATCAATGGAAGTCAAAGCAGAAATAGTGTTCATACATGCTGAGCAAACAGCTTAGGACTGCATTTTTAGCTTTAGTATTCCAATACATTTGGGTGTCATCATTAGAACCACACAGACGATAGCACTAAACGATATGGAAACACTTAGCAAGAAGTAAGCTGTGATTGGTTGAACGTCTACCAAAAAGTAAAAAATTAATACGCAGAATGTCGCAGCTAGACATACATTGTAAATTAGAGCTCCAATCATTTTGCTATCATTTAGTTCTTGTATCTTAACTTTGCGGGTTAGCGTTGCAAGCATTACTCCACAAATGATCATCAAGACTTTATATCCTGCAATAAAATACAATGCATAAGGATTTATAATGTTGCTGCTTCTAATGATGTAATACATAATTTCTGTATCAGTCGCTTGATCGTATACTAAACTCCCCACTTGCTTCTTTTCATATGTAACTGATGTAGAGACATAGGAAACTGCAATAAATACAATTTCTATGATAACAAGTGCGCAAAGTCCAGCAAGAAGAAATTTATCTTGCATCATAAGCAGTCTTCTTGATGAGCGCAACAGTCTTTCAGTCATTATGACATGGACTCTATAAGTTTTTAAGAATAGTCCTCCAAAACTTAATGTAAAAGCACAAGCAGTTATAAGAAACGACGCAGATATGATAAGAAACTTGAAGTCTTTGTAGTGATATTGAACTAAGGATGTTTGAGTAAAGGCTATTAATATTGCACCGATATGACTCAGAAGGCATCCGAAAATGATGACTGTGTTAATGTGAGGAGATGACATTTTAATGATCCTTAGCTCTCGATATTTCTGATTTATGCTTATCGAGATGACTGAGATCAACATCCCGACGACACTCAAAACAAAGACAATAATCATATGGCGTAGCGGCAGTGTGACTAATCTCTGTATTCTAATGCGCTCATCCCGTTTCACCACATTAATATTTTTGTCAAAAAGAATAACTTCATTTGTAATAGAGCTATATATGCCTACATCAATAGGAGTGCTGTTGACAAATATTTGAATTTTCACTTGCCGTCTTAGATTGCCATTTGCATCAAATCTGATTTCGCCTAGGATCCCTTCAACCGAAATATTTAAAAGCTCATCCAATAGGAACTTACCAAATGCCTCACTTGATATCGTGCTGTCGTTGATGGATTTAAAACTTCTGTAAATCGCAGAAACCATGGTCATAACACTATCGAATCCATTGCCTAATCCGTAAAAATTGCTAGAATTGTATTGATTTTGCAAATAACCAATCGCTTCTCTTGCAGTAAAATGGGGGCTTTGGTAGATGTTAACATCCAAGTCTTCTCTTTTCCCTAAGGCGGCTTCACGTAGTGCGTTATCCAACACCAATTGCATTTCATTTCGTTTGCAAACTCCAGATTGCTGAACATTATAGGCTACGTTTGAAGGCAGAATTAATTGCAAGTGTCTATTAAAAAATTTCTGATAAAACATATCACACATGAAGTTCGCTGCAAATTTTGTATACATAAAGACCAACACAATTCTTGCATCTTTACTCTTCAGCATTTCAATTGTATGGTTATTGTTTGTTCGTTCCCGGATGATAAACGTGTTTTCTATGGTAATATTGCTTTGGTTACATAGTTCCTTAAAGTTGTTAAAAATACTAAGAAAGAACTCAATACCTTGAACAATGACATGGATCTTCTTCCATTTGAAATACTTTAGAATACTTATTCTCACTGAGTTTCTCTCTATGGCAGAATCAGTCATTCTTAAGAAGTAGGGGAAATCTGTTTTGTCGGAAAGAGCAATTGCTGCTGAATTTGGACTCAACTGTGGAATGTGATAATAGCGAAGTATGTAGCCTAAACAAAGTAGAAATGAGGTAATGCTAACGTAAAGTTTTTGAATATCTAAATGGCATATAATTGCTATGATTACAATCCTCATTATATAAATTTTTACAAATTAAAAGTCCAAACAAAGAATAGTCATAATTTGGAATAGAAAATCTTTGCCCGTTTTAATACAGAAGGAAGTAGACAGGCCAGGGCAGGGAAGGGTACAGTCCTGTGTTGAAAAATACAACCAACATTTTGAAATTTGACGTTTGTATCATATACTCTTCCATAATTAAAATGAAGTTTTTATATTCACTGTGAAGATTTTATTTTAATTTTCCAGCTTCGATATAACAAACCAAAAAAATTAAAATTTTTTAGCAAATATTATATAATGGACAAATTTTGTTGAATAGATTTTACGAAAAAATTATTCCATCAATTATTATTCAATTGTGATATTTGTACTTTAGAACGTTCTGAATTTGGTCGTTAGTCTAATATATGTATTTATTTCAGTTGGTCTCATGAAAGAAGAAGATTTGCACTTCTGAAAATCTATTGTTGGGGGTGAATTGACCATATTTGGTTTCATGTCTATCTAATGGATATTTTGCTATTACCGTATTTGGATTTGTGATAATTAATAATACTTAGTTCTACCAAAAAACACTAGTATTTTTGAAGTTCCTTACCACTATTTCAATAAAAATTTTGCTTACTGAGGTCATAATTCTCAACCTTAATAATGACTTTATATGGAATGGATATCTATTTGATGTATGGACTAATAAATTTATGGAGAGACATCAAGTCTTTTCGCTTTATTAACACAATCCGTAAGAGAAGAATAATAATTACCAAAAGTCGTAAGTCTTAGCATTTTGACGGAATGATATAAATTATGTCATGAATAAATTTAAATTACAATGACAAGATAGTTATAATGCTTAGCCTAATAAGACAAACCCGCCTAAGTCGGAGTTTCGCATAACTCGTAATATTAATATAGAACAGACAAACTCCAATATGTACAGACACAAAAAATTATGTTTAAGTCGGGCAATTCTAAGTCAGATAAGTTCTAAATCTGACTGAAATCTACGTACAGGCTACAAAGCAGACTTGTCAACGAGCCGAGCCGAGCCGAGCTTGAGCCGAGCTCAAAACGAGCCGTTTTTAAGCAAACCAAATTTATAGTGCTGCTTGTTAATTTGATTATACAGATTTTTCCTATTTTTTCATTCAATATTCCTTACTTATAATCGTATTTTAGAAATGTATGTAAATAATAGGAAAAGAAATTGAAAAAATTCTGAGAGCACAATATTTCTTAAAAAAATACAGAGCTGAAACGAGCCTCATTGAAAGATTCTCTTTGGCGAGCCGACCCGAGCCAAACTTACTCAAAATTTAAAGAAGCCGAGCCGAGATTAGAAATTTCAGCTCTTTGACAAGTCTGCTACAAAGTTAACATTGAAAATTTCATTCACATTTGGACGGATGGAAATTGTCTTGCACGCGATTCAAGCATAGCGTAAATATTTTCTATCGCGTAGTAAAATTGAAATACTGCAGCGCAGCTCATGGTATTGACCTACAAACAGTTCATGTAGAGGTCAACATAGATATTTTTGTGTGCGATGCCGTCAATAGGTGATAATTTAAATAACTTATTCGGTAATCTTTCAAGTAAAATTAGACGATGTTAAAATGACAACTTCCTGATTTATGTGATGTGTGAAATATAGCAATACAAAAAATTATTGTAAAATTCGTAAATATAGTAAACCTAGAAAACGTTATAATATATACTACTAAAACATGGGAAAGATTTAGTTTTCGAATTTTAACAAAAATAACCCTAAGTGTTGACAATAGAATTGGTTAGAACATTAAAAAATTTCCCTAGAAATTATAATAATATTTTTCAAAATATTAGACACTTGTCTGTATTGAATCGAATTACAAGCCAAGTCCCCTAAAATTGTATCTCGGATTTCTTGAATATCGGATTATTTTCATTGGTCCGACTCGATCCGACTTCGGCGGGGTTGCTTTGTGGTAGAAAAACAGTCTTGGTAGTAACAGAACTTCACTTGCATAAATATATATTTTTAGCTTGTTATAAGCTTCAAAACCATACTAAAGAATAATTTTGGGATGTGTAGAGCAGAACTTTGGAATTTTTATTGAAAGCGAGGAAAAATTTTGATGTATGAAATGTTTTTGACTTTGATTTAAGAATTACAAAACTGATTTTAACATCGCTTTCAAGCAAGATATTTAGTTATAACTAGGGCTCGGATAAAATTACCATTACGCAATTTTTCACGCATTTTTTTGGCTTTTGTCGGTTTTACACAATTACGAAATTGTAGGGCATTTTCGACAAAAATTATATAACTTTGCAATAATTCTGAGAAACATTAAACGTCCTTTCTAAAAAAGTGACTCAATTCTGATTTTAGCATTAACCAAGATTTCACAGAAAGGTGTTGCACAGCGATGCAGTTCACATTACTACACATATAAGTATTTCGAATCTTAGAAACTCGAACTCGAATGAGCTTGCGAAACTCGATCAAAAAAACTAGAAAAAGAAAATTATTAATTCTCGAATCAGGTAAAAAAATTTACTTGAAAATATTGTAAAAACGCATTTTAATTAATACTTTTCGGAATTGTGATAAAATTTGAAAAACTCCAACATAATCGAAATTTACTTTAAAAATAGTCGAATAGTCGAACATTACCGAGTAAATCGAACTTATATATTTCAGGAGAATGGTAAAATCGAATCTTAGCGGAATCTTAGGCTCGTGAAAGCAAAATCTGTACATAATACGCAATATCTAATAGCGTATTTCGTTGAGCATGCTCAGGGGCTAAAATTAATGGACANTCATTGGTCCGACTCGATCCGACTTCGGCGGGGTTGCTTTGTGGTAGAAAAACAGTCTTGGTAGTAACAGAACTTCACTTGCATAAATATATATTTTTAGCTTGTTATAAGCTTCAAAACCATACTAAAGAATAATTTTGGGATGTGTAGAGCAGAACTTTGGAATTTTTATTGAAAGCGAGGAAAAATTTTGATGTATGAAATGTTTTTGACTTTGATTTAAGAATTACAAAACTGATTTTAACATCGCTTTCAAGCAAGATATTTAGTTATAACTAGGGCTCGGATAAAATTACCATTACGCAATTTTTCACGCATTTTTTTGGCTTTTGTCGGTTTTACACAATTACGAAATTGTAGGGCATTTTCGACAAAAATTATATAACTTTGCAATAATTCTGAGAAACATTAAACGTCCTTTCTAAAAAAGTGACTCAATTCTGATTTTAGCATTAACCAAGATTTCACAGAAAGGTGTTGCACAGCGATGCAGTTCACATTACTACACATATAAGTATTTCGAATCTTAGAAACTCGAACTCGAATGAGCTTGCGAAACTCGATCAAAAAAACTAGAAAAAGAAAATTATTAATTCTCGAATCAGGTAAAAAAATTTACTTGAAAATATTGTAAAAACGCATTTTAATTAATACTTTTCGGAATTGTGATAAAATTTGAAAAACTCCAACATAATCGAAATTTACTTTAAAAATAGTCGAATAGTCGAACATTACCGAGTAAATCGAACTTATATATTTCAGGAGAATGGTAAAATCGAATCTTAGCGGAATCTTAGGCTCGTGAAAGCAAAATCTGTACATAATACGCAATATCTAATAGCGTATTTCGTTGAGCATGCTCAGGGGCTAAAATTAATGGACAGTCAACGTCAAATAGCGGTGTATATCCCATATTTCGACACCAAAACCTGCAAGTAGCACAATCTAGCATCAAGAAAAAAAGCTTCGTACAACAACTACCCACATGAGAACAAATTCGAAAGAACGCGACAAGTGTTTTGCAAGTGTCGGAAATACCACTACACTAAACTGACAATTTTGCTTTTCGACAATTTCTGGAGAAATCTAACTAGGAAAGCTATACTATTAGGGTAGAATTTGAGAAAAAGGAATTTAAACAGGTTGAGAAAGAAGCTGTCAAGCCGTTTTTGACATATTTTTCTATGCAATTTTTTAAGCCGTGGTTATGACAATTGAATTTGATTGCTAATGAGTATGGCACTAACTAAATTTGAAATGATTTATTTATAAACTTACGTTAAAGTATTACGAAATGTGAATAAAACTATTTCTATTTCATTTAATATAAATGATTTTATTGTCACAGCTCGACCTGAAATAGCTAATTTGAAGATGAAGCAAATTTCAAAGTACATAAAAAAACATTTATGACTTAATGAACATGTTTTGTTATCTTGCTTAAAGTATAATTTAATATCAAAGTCGAGGATAACTAAAAAGTTTCCTTTTGACATTGTTGTTCATGATAATACATATATTGAAATGACAGCATAGATTATTTCTTTCTCAAATTATTGCAATTTAAAGCTATTTTTCAACTATAATTGGGATAATTTTTCCATAACTGACTTTGAATCCTTAATCAGAATAGTGTCTGAAGACCTAATGTTACAGCATTCATACGATGTACCTGTCAACAGACTGAACAGTGGGTGAAACTACGATTCGGCTCCGGACCTTATCCCTGGAAGTGTGCTACTGAGGTCGGATTATCTGTGAGGAGAATCATCTGGCCACCTCTGGCATTAAGAGCGCTGATGTGTGCTGATTCTGATCAGATGAATAAAGACGAAGCCCTAACTTCCGTTGAGAGAGTTGCGCTTCTTCCGCTTTTGCCAACCAAATCTACTAACAGTAGTAACATACTGAGCGCCTCCTGCAGCCAAGAAACTACTGTTACACAGAAAGACTACCTTTGAACTATACCATAGGCCAGAAGAAAGATTTGTCCCTGATATAGCTTCCCTATCAGAAGCACTCATAGCTCAAGAATCTACAGCAGTTCCACTGCTCTTTGTGTGTCCAGATGTTTCACGGCCGGAGCAGTTGCCATGTGCACAAAGAACACATGGCAGCACATTCATCTACCCTTTTCTTAATGTTCTCTGTAGGTCCGAGACTCCGTACTGTGCGAGACTTCTAATACAATGTCGTTACAAAGTGGAGGCTGCCTTAATTAGGCGGCTTGAGATCAATGTCAATTAGGTTCCAGCAAAAACACTTCTGGCCCTGGAGAGCATTTGATCTAAGAAATTGCTTAAGTTGCCAAACCCCACACACTAGCAATCACATCTAGATTGCAATTTATTGCTGGCTTCTTTGATATTGCTAAAATTACATTCAAATATACATTTGTAATTCAATAAATGGCAATTTTTTTAAATCCTAAATACAATTGCTTAATGTATATTCAAAATTCAGATAATAGATAAAAAGTTAATCAAATAGAAATGTATCTCTAAGCGATTTTCTTTGATGTGTATTTTAAGAATCTATCAGGAAATTGTTGTTTGTTCAATCATTAAAATGACTGCTAATTTTCTGCTTCTTTTGAGCCAATGTATAACTCAGAGATGGACATAGGCCGGGTAAGGATGGGCCAAAAATGGGCCGAATTTTAAATAAATGATTATTCCGTAACATTGCACGAAAGTACTTTGAATTTTATCTAAGTTATAATTATAAAGTTGAAAAATAAAGTTTACATTTTTGAAATTTTACACTTTTCTAAATTTCAATTTAGAATCTTCAATTTCAGTGTTCAGATTTCATTAGAAGTATCTATCATACCAAATTTTGTGGAACAAACCATCAAAATAAAGACATTTCTTGAGAATTATTTTGAAAATGGGCCTAAAATAGGTCGAGTTTGCATTAAATTACATGGGCCAGGCCATATTCGGGCAGGGCCTAAATTTTCTTGTTCCGGGCCGGGCTTGGGCATAATTTTCGCCAATATCCATTTCTGTAGAACTACATACACAATGGACTTTAAAATAGTTCTGAAATTTCATATGTATATAACAAACTACACTGATTGTCGTAATTTAACAGATTTTATTACCTCATTTTTGAATTCATACTGTAATAATTGGTGAAAACTTTGATTTTTTTAGCAGCCACAATGAATAAACTTTGATAATGTAATTATTTTTTGAAGCATTTCAAATTATTAGTTTGTGCAGTCAATGTTTTTAAAAGTAGCTGTGTTATGAAAAACAAAAATCATTATTATATAAATTGTTCAACTGAAGTTGAAATCCGCTAAAAGAGTGAAAAAAATTACCATATTTATCAAATATTTCAAAAATTTTTTCATCTTTCACTTCATAAATGTACAAAAATTCTAAGAACTAGACAACTTTGAAATCGTATGTATGTTACCATGATGTGTACAATAAATTTTCGAGTGAAAGATATGAAACAACTACAACCCCACAATGTAAATGAGAACAAATTTAATAATTATTTCATTAGACAAAATGCACATTTATGGATATAAAAATCAATTATAAGAATTCACAATAATTAATATATTTTCTTTCAGACATTGTTTGGCAGACAGCGTCAATCCAAGTTTCAAATTTTCATAGAAAAAAAATCAAAAATTTCTAACTTTATTTTAAAGGAATTTATAAAATAAGTTGTTGTCAACCACCACTGTAACTTTTTTTTATATATAGTTCAATAAATTATCACCAACTATTAATTTATGCATCATTTAGTCATTTATTATTTAAAGGAGCAAAAATCAAATCATTTATTTGATTGCTGTCAATCAAATAGTTACTTTTAATTGGTGATGTTGGTTTAGAGAAACAATCTTTTTTTGAATTATATGTATTTTATCGAAAATATTTATTCATGCTCATAATTCTCTATTTGAATAAATAAGGTTGGGAGTCATAAAAAACTATATTCCTAGAATTTAATTATATATATATATATATATATATATATATATAATTATATTATTTAATACTTGATATTGCTTTTTATTATAACATCATTTTACTATTTCATTATAAAGAAAACAAATGCAATTATTTTCTTAATAACATTAATTATAAATTTTCAAATTTGGCTATCTAAGAAAACAGTATATAGTTATGCTGTAAAAAGTATAACACCCCACAAATTGAATATATATATATATATATATATATAATGTATATTTGATTTGGATAATAGCAAGAGAGCATTTCTATATCAGAAGCAGAAAATTGGAACAAAACTAGGATTAAAATTAAATGATCCGAATTTTCGACAGTTAGCTTAGCATATTCAATTAAATTAAAATACATTAATTAAATTGTAAGTTCCACGAAATTCTGTCCATTCTTCATACGGAATCAAAAAATATATTACATTTAATTATCCACAAAATACCAAATCAAATCTTGATATATTTCAGAAATAATATGCTATTGAAATAAGCTCAATAGCAAACAACTTAGGAGCATCATCTCCAATAATAAATTGAGAAAAGTTAATTCTTATGAAGGTGATTACTTATAATGATGCATTGGAATATTTCTGTTAAATGTGGAGCCAATTGAAATATATAAATCTCATATTATTTTCAATATTTATTGTGAAATAAAATTCAATGTTAATTTGTTGCAGCACGAGGGAATATATTATGTAAATATTTGTACTGTAAACGCTATTAAAACAAATGTGTATCTGCTGGTTTTTGGTACAAATGACAATCAAGTCATTACGTATACAGTTAGAATTTAATTTTATCTAATCCACTCGTAAAGACCGAAATTTACAGATAAGCGAAATCTGATTTGAAATAAAAGCATTCTCGTTCGGCCTTTCCAGTAAATAAGAAAATTAAATTTGTTTTGCAAAGTGGAAAAGAGATCGCTGCAGTTGTACAAAAATAAGTCTTGGCCAACTAAATGCACTATAGTAAGTGAAATACATGGATTTTGACCTGAACTATCAGTGTACATATGTTTAGACTCAATAATTAATTAAAAGTATAGAACTTCCCCATGACCCATTCTTGGCATGTTTTTTTTTAATTTTTAAGAGTATATAATAATTTTTTGAGAGCAAAATTTTTCTAGCAGTTTAAACTGTAGCAGCAACATATCTGGCTCTATTCTCAAAAATCAAAAACTCAATTAAAATATTACAAAATAATAAAAAATTAGTTATTGGTGCACTTAAGAAACACTTTGAATATCATCTCAGCTCACATTTTGGACAAATTAGAGTGTTATAAAATTACTTCCAGGCATTAAATACTTCTCACAATCATCATTATTCTACGAAATGAAATCATCATAATCTTAGAATCTGCAGCAAACATAATATATATATATATATATATATATACTCATTAAATAACATCTAGAGTCAATATTGATACATTAGTATTAATAACTCTCTAGCCTCAAGAACTATGAATTAATTACGTCTTTGAAATATGTGTGTTGGCAAATATCTATTAAGGGGCGTATTCTTTGTTTTAAATGAAATGTTGAAATGGTGTTTAGAGAGACAATATTCTGGGATATTAAGTAAATTATTGCGGGATTCTAATCAATCTTGCAGCTACACGGATCTATTGATTGCACAACGGAATAATTATATTAAAGTTTAGCAGGGAAAAATAATCATAAGTTCATTATTA
The DNA here is from genome assembly GCA_900660155.1 of Hofstenia miamia. NCBI lineage: Eukaryota > Metazoa > Xenacoelomorpha > Acoela > Hofsteniidae > Hofstenia > Hofstenia miamia. Next base: position 77,344 of record CABFPE010000236.1, on the reverse strand, counting down.
TTTTAATTAATTATTACAGAATATATATGCGCTCATTAATGAAAGGTGTTTATTCGGTGAATTTAATAATAGTAAATTATTGATTATCTAAGGTTTTGCTTAGATTCAATTTCTATTTTACAAAATACATAGATTTTGCATAAAATAACACCCACTGTATGGAAATATTAATTAAAATCGAGTTTATTAAATTTCATAGAAAGAATAATTACGGTTAGCACACATGTTTTCATTAGTTCCTGAACTCTGTGGTAATTATTGATACTGTTCCTGAATCAGCTAACTATCAAAAATATGCGACTGCAGAAACAAAATTTTAGACTTACAATAAGAGCAAAGCTATAAAAACTAATAATATACCAATGCAAGTAGGCCCCCCTATTGATTTATCAATTGAAACTATAATGTTTGTAGAAATTATTGGCACTACATAAAAGTCCGAGTAAACTGCCTTGTTTAACAAGCATATTGAATTTATAACTGTTGCGAATGCTAAGATTGACGGTTAAATAAATAGAATCCGTCGTAACCAAAATTTTAAAATATTTGCACCTAAAACTAATAACATATTATTTTAGCTTAAGTTCTATATTTTCTCTTATTATAATGTTCAGACATTCTACAAGTGCTTATTAAAATATTATATTTAATACAAAGCGGTAATACACAAAAAATTCAAAAATCCTGAAACATTTTGAAGTTGAACTTAACGCGAATATACATTTAATATTTTATATTTAGTACAAGTAGTTATACTCAGCGCGAATATAAATATTGAAAATACTTAACGAATATAGACAATAATTTTTTACTTACCTCCATACTAAATATATTTAAATTCGCATGAATACTGTGGGATGAATGGCAAAAAATAGGTACTTTGGGGAAACATCGCGATTCCATCTAAATGCTTTGGAAAATTTGGACATTTATCTCCAAATGTAAATTATTTTGCATTTTGAATAGCAATCGAACTCCTAAGGTACAGTACTGTTCATAAGTTTAGAAAAACTCATCTTCACAAATTATTTCTGCAATGATTAATACAATAACTTTGATTTTTAGCACTAGGGTCAAGTTTGGAATTGTGAGTTTGAATTTTCATGTAATATTTTAATCAGAAATTTAGTTTTTCCCCTATTATCATGTGAAGAGGCACCCTAAAAACTATCTCCATAAATATACATGATATGTAAATTATAACGAAAAAAACGAATTCAGCTTCAAAATTTAGCATATTCTAAAATTTTGCATAAACGTATTCAGTCGTTTCAGAATATTACCGTTTAAATTTTGCTAAGATCCCATTATATTCATTGAATTTACTTTCAAAATTAGTATTGTAATAGGATTTTCACAAACTTGAACTCTTAATAATTCAAAATCCTCAATAAATTTGATCTCGAAATGGAGACTAAACTAAATTTTTACGCTGTATTTGAATTTTTCGCTATAATTTACATAGCAAGAATATTTATGAAGATAGTCTTTAGGGTGCTCCTTCACAAGGGAATAGGAGAAAAGCTAAATTTCTGATTAAAATTTTACATAAAAATTTGTATTCAATTATAAACTTGACTGTAGTGCTAAAACTCCATATAAACAAGTATTAAGAATCATCTTGATTGCATTGTCTTCTGTTTAATGCAAACTCTTTTATTTTTACCATAATGTATTTTTTCGCAAAAAGATATTTATTTTTTGTTTATGTTTAACTGCTCTTATTTATTTTCTATTACAATACTATTAACGTACAATAATTTTAACACATGCAGGAAAAGTATACAAATTTACTCTCATTACAACAAAGAAAAGCATTGGCATTCTTTAAAATTTTTACGTTAGTCGAATCAAGTTGCAGCAAAAACGAACTCAAACATTTTTAGTGCTCCTAGTTCCCGACTGTAGACACTAAAAGAGGTTTTTTAGAAATATGGTATTTTAATAGTCAAAGAATAACTAAAAATCAGAGAAACTTAACATAGTTATTTAATGCGAGACAATCCACGTATTGTATGTATTTTTTGCATTTCATATACAAATGCTATAACATAAAAGGATGTAAAAATATTATCGAGTACTATCAGAAAAATTATTATCGAAAAATTTGTAAACTACCAGCCCAACGCTTCACTAGAATGATTTCAAAATTTCTTAATTATAATCTAAAAGCAGTTATGCACGTAAACTGCTTTTTCAATATTTTATTATTATAATTTTTTGGTTAAATTCGTGACTACTCGTAATTTCTATTGGAAATTTAGTTATGTTGTTAATTGACTTAATACTCTTCATTCAAATACAGTATTTTACTTTTAGCAAATTAGATGCTAAACTTACAAAAAATGCAATTTTTTTCTAAAATTATTGCAATAATCATTCAAGAGCGTTTAATAACCCAAACACATTGAAAAGAGAGGGAATAGTTGCATCAAACAAATTCATATATGAGGTTTTTATGTAGGAGAGGATTACAGTACATTCAATGATTTGCATACAATTTAGTGTCAAAACAGGGGTACTCAAATAATATTTTAGGTTGCCCATTTTAAAGTGCACGCACGTATTTTATTCTCATTAATTTTTATGGTTTTGAACTAAGTTATTTCTCTAAGCAATCCTTAACTATAGAACCGTAAAATGCTCCCGCAGCACATTAATTTACTGAACGTTATGCGAATGTAAATTATTAACTTCAGATAGCATACGAATCGAATTCTCGAGTTATATGCAAAACACGTTTCAAAATTAAAATTTAATCGCTGACCTCTATTATTCTATTACTTAGAATCCATTAAAAATTTCCCATCAGTTTAAATTCTATTATGATCAAACCGAAATTTTACATTTTATTTGTGCAATACTTAGACAATATTAGACATAATAAATTTAATATCGGAATTAGATAGTCTTTTATGGACTGCATCTGTTGGCAATATTTTATGAGGTCTCATGAGATTAAATTCGCATAAATTTTTATCAACACGCAGACAGATTCAGTGGCGGATCCAGCTACTACTTGAAGGGGGGGGGCGGTTTTCTAAAAAAAATTTAACGTACTCTTAAACGCATTATTAAAGAATATAATTTTAAAATGATTTTTAATTCACATAACACATCAACAGATGAAAAAATATATACATATAAATACCACCATAGATATATATAGGCATAGATATTGATATCTATGTATACAGGTATTATATTTCTATGGATATCACCATAGACATCGAATTCTATTTCGATATCTATGTATACCACAATGACGACAACCTATAATTATGGACTTAACTATACCACAAGTAGAACTCCCTCATTACATTCCTATGATGCGGTTATTGATATTAGCAAGGCATGTTTATAACATGTCGTATATTTTATAAATTTGTAACAACGAAAAAAACGATTTGTAATGTGTTGATTATTTTCACATTAAACAAATGTCTGAAGGGGGGGGGGCGATCGCCCCATCGCCCCCTACTGGATCCGCCACTGGACAGATTAGTGGCAAGAACATTAAAAGACAACTTCCTTTGTTCAGATGGAAATGCAGCGTTTTCAGTTAGTGGTCAATATCTTTATTAAATACAAATAAATACAGCGCAGTAACATTCATGTTCTATTTTGAAATTTGATGGAATTAATGAACTTATGAAAATAATATAGCTCGTATGTCAAATGTCAAAGTGATTATAATGTATGTGCCAAATGTACCTAGAACCTTTGATATAATTTAAATATTGATTTGATTTAAGTGCTTTTAGGTTAACTTAAAACAACTCTTTGCTAATTGAAAATTTAGCTGGATTTTTCAATTTTTTGAATTTGGTTTAAAACTGTGACTTTAATATATTTGGTCATGGTATGTTCTGCTTAGCAATTTTTACATTTAAGCTTTATCAGGCTATTGCTCTTTTAGAAAGACATTAAATTTTCCACATTTGCATTGAAGTTTCTCCAAGCCTGCAATGAAATTTTGAAGTTGTTAGATATGGACGTATCAAATTTGTACAAAACGTATTCCGATTTTTAAAAAAAATTTCTCATTAAGTCTAATGTTCAGGTAAAGTTCTAAATTCCATGTGTATGCAAATAAAATGTTTGTAGAATACAATTTTTCTGATGAGAAGCATGTAATGTGAAAGTAACTTTGCTAGAGCGTTCTGAGATCAAGCAATTTTTAGGCCAAGTATTTTGTAAAAGACTAATACAAAAACTATTTTCTAATTCTGAAATATATTTAATCTCCTTAATACATTACTGTGCTGCAACTGATAGTCACAAATAATGATAATGGAACCAGAAGTGGACATGGGCCACATAAATTAATGTAATTTGACCCACCTTAGGCACATTTTTATAAAACTTGGCAACAAATTTTCACCAATTTTTCTGATAAATGCATCAAAATTTTGCGTTGTAAACATCAAATAAAATTTACGATTTGAAATAGAAGTTCTTAAGTTTACATTGGGAAGAGATATGATACCAATGTAAAACTTCAAAATATAAATTATGTTTTTCAACACTTTATTTGCGTTGATTTGCGTGCAGTGTTGCGTAATAGTAAAACTTTTTTAAAAATTTCAGCCCATGCCTTTGGCCTATCTTTTCAAATACTTCGGCCAAAGTCCGGTCCAGCCCATTTCCATTTGAGAACCAATCACACTTTAGGTGAATATGAACCTAGTCATTTAAAATGGCAATGACTGCTTTATGTTTTTAACAGTAATGAAAATCCGAATTTTTGTATTTTGCACCATTGCACAACATAACATAACCAAATTTAGCAGATCATATTACAAGTGTAACAACATTTATATTCAAAGGCAAACAAGCAAAATAGGCAAGCTAAACAAAAGCCATGCAATTTGAATATTATTGCGTAGCGGAATCTATTAATATATATATATATATATATATATATATATATATATATCAGTAAGTATTGCGGGACGAGAACGAAGGTTATTTCTATAACACAATAAACATCAAATAGGAAAGGGATTAATGAACATGTTGTATACGGTAACATTCTTTTATATAATTAAACAATAAAAATTTGTTTTGGACTATAACCGGAGAAAATCAAGTGCAATTAATTTAAGTATCTATCTGAAATACGGGAAAACTATGCATTGTTTGTTTCAGTAATGAATTTTGAAGTTCATAGCTATCAAAATATTATACCATGAAGTTTGGTGTTTTACGTCATGAATCGAATTACCTAGCAATATCTTAAAAGCTTCTCGCACTACATTATAAGCCAAATATATTTATATAAAATTCCTAACGGTTTTGGAGCCATTCTAATAGCATAGTAAAAATCAAAATATATAAATTTGCAAAGACCTACCATATTACTATTTTTCAGTACATGTCAATGGAATTATGTACAAAAAATCTTGAAATACAGAAATTAACAGTTCCTAATACATGATTTCTAACTTTGTTACTTTCTTCCGCTACATTGCACATAGGATGCTAGGCGAGAATTCCTACATATCTAAACAAATTTAGCAAATCTTCAAAAAAATTCCATATTTTAAAATTTTTAGATATGGAAGTTTAAATCTCAATTTCCAAAGGAATTAATTTTATGGCATACGACTCCTGCATTTTGAGCTCAAGTGTGTTGATAGCTGACTTTGATGAAGTAATTTAATATTTTCTACTAAGCTATTGCCTCGAGTGATTCATGGAATACGAAACGGATGATAAATTGTAAAATGATTCTTTTATAAATTAAATTTATAATTTATAGAATTTATATTGCTATATTACTACTTAAAATAGTATGGTGGCGTATTTACTTAAATTTAAAGTTACACATATCATATGATATCTTCTTGTGCCGAATATTCAAGTAAATATGCTATTCAGAATGATACATTGATATCAATATTGATATTGCAGTAAATAATTTCTTGAATTTCCATTGAGAATTTGTTCACGAAGTATTGCACAATAAATATATAACAACATAATCCCCTGATTGGATGAAATAACAAAAATATATAAAAATTATCAATTTATATATATATATACACGTGTATATATATATA
>CABFPE010000236.1:53259-71205 GCA_900660155.1 Hofstenia miamia | reverse complement strand
ATATATATATATATATATATAATTGTTAATATTACAATTTAGTGAAGAATATTAACTTTTTCGGAAAAATAAAAACATATTGAAAAAGCAGCGCTTTAGACATTTTAAACATTTTTTTTCAAAGTTGTCAGCTTAACCCATTTTAATTGACACGGTCAAAATAATATTGCCTATTTATTAATGACAGTTAAGCTGAGAAGTGCAATATTCTTTAAAGTCCAATTTCTATTTCAAAATTTTAAATAGCGCAAGCCACAAACGCCAAATTTAGGGGTGTTATATGTAAGTTTTTTTAACTACAAGCTTTTCTTCTCAAGGAGTAATCGCAGTTCTAGTGGTAATGTAACAATGTGTGGATGTACTCTATATATGAACACTGGCATGCATTCAGTCATTACTAAAAATTCAAAAAATATGTTACTCTTCCGTGAAACAACAAATTCATAAAATTCTTTACAAATTAATATTACTATAATCTCAAAACAATTCAAAATTAAAATCCAGAATTTTTTTAGGGATGACATCGACAAAATACAGTTGTATTAAATCATTCTGATTGCAAAAAATGTTTGCCATTTGTGAAATTACAAATATAAAACTAAATTATTTAAATGTTTTATTCCAATCTAACCAAATCCAGGCCTAAAATGATGTCTGCACATTTCTGAATAAAAAAAACCATATTACACCTGCAAAGTATAAACCAATACATATGACAATTTTATGCATTTTTTTTCATTGAAAATGGCAATACTGTAATTTAGAATTTTATTCGAGATTTAAGTTATCCCGAAAATATTGAAATTATTTCGCATTTTGAAGAGACTTGATACAAAGCCATAAGTAAAAATGGTGTAATATCTCAACAACAATTTTTGAAACTTTCATTGCAGACAGACAATATATTTGTCAACATAGTAAAAGAGATTAGTAGTCAAAAGTTTCCCTTCCTGTGTCCAGGGATAATCTGAAACCGTTTGACAAACTTTTCATCAAGTTGACTTGTGTATCACGTTTATGCATCCACCATCTGATTGTATTACGTATTATGCTATTGCTTGGTTTTTGGGAATTGCCTTTTTTGCACCTCCAAATATTCTCGATAGGCACGAGATCTAATGAGTTTTTGGGCCATTGAAGGATGACCACATTTTGATCACGATACCAGACATAGGTAAATTGAGATGTGTGCATATTCTCGTGCCATTCAAGATCTCTCCTCTGGATTGCGCATCAAGCAAGTTGATGTTTATCAATTCATCCTCGAAAAAGCAACAGACTGCAGTATGCATCAATGTTGAAACGCCACCTTCTTCATGGGTTGAGAAAAAAAGAATAGTCATCCAACTAAGTAATGCAAAATGGTGCCAACGCCCACAGTTTTAGTGGGTTAAAAAAATTACTATGAAACCAATGTAATAATGATTGAGTTACAAGCCGGCATTTTTCACAAATTTGGCCTTCTTTTTATCCTGACCTCAACCCATGTAGCTATTGGCTCATGGGGAATTTACAGTCCAGAGATTATAGAGGCAATATTCCTAACTCAAAAGATGAACTACTTAGTCGCATTATCAATACACCAAATACAATTTCTCCTCAAGACAACAATAACAGCCATATTAAATTTTGCAGTAGGAACTTGAAGTTTTTATAGAATGATGTAGTGCAGACTTCCAGTACTTACAATACATAGAAATACTACTCTTTCCTTGTTGATTGACTGCAATGAATTCTATTTTTTCCAATCTATATTAACTTTTGCTAAATTTGTAACTGACTTATGAAACATCCTGCATTTACTTACGAATGTTCTTAAGATGAATGTAACTAGTTTTATTGTATAGAAGAATTACACTTTTAGAATGTTAGCATAACAAATAATGACAGTACTTGAAACTGTGAGAGTTTCATCATATATCTTTTTACATTTGAACATAGTGCAATGCAGACAACAAACTCAGACGTTATTCCATTATTTGAAGAAAGAATGGATTCAAAGGTTTTAACAAAAAATAAAAGTATCTTAAAGAAAATTATTTCTAGATCATATAAAATCACACAAATATTTTGTAATGTTTCTTAAGAATATAACTAGTTTATTGCATAAAATAATTACTCTTTTAGAATTGGTATGTTAGCATAACAAATAATGAAAGTACTTGAACGTATGAGAGTTCGATCATATCTCTTTTTACATTTGAATGTATTGCAATGCAGACAACATCCTCAGACGTTCTTCCATTAATTGAAGACAGCTCGGATTCGAAATTGTTAACAAGAAATGAAGAGATTTTAAAGAAAACTATTTCTAAATCTTATAAAGTCGTACAATGGATTTGGAAGCACAAATTGATGTTGTTTTGTTTAACTTTGCTTGCATTAAATATTTTAATTCTTCTAATTTTACATAGGCAGCATAAAAAAGATGAAGTGAAGCGACATACCTTTAATGATGTAAGCATAAGTTTTGATGATTACCTTTTATTAAAAAATCTCTGCTATAGTATCTTTTGTTCCAAACACTTGTGTTATTGTTCCTCAAGGGAAAATACTGATTGGTTTTCTGCTAATAAAAAGTGTAATGAAAACTTTAAGAACAGTTCCTTAGCAACTGGAAAAATAAATGATATCAAGAGAGCTTTGAGTGAAAAGTTTCTGATCCATAAGCAAAAAAAAATGCAGAGAAGTCACACCATCTGGATTGGGGCTTATGTTAATAAATATGGAAGATCAATATGGATTAACAACAATAGTTTTGAAAACAAAGTAATACCAGTTGAACATTGTGTTTTGAAAGTGAATGACCATTTTGAAAGAGTAAAATGTTTTTTTGATCGAGATCACAATAGGTTTGTTATCTGTAAAGGTGCACATAACTTTTCACAAGGATGTTTAGAGAAGCATTGTAGAGGTAAATTTTGCTACTGCAAGGCCAGTTCATTTTATTTTATGAGGTCTAGCAGTTGTAGCTTTGTGTCATCATTACCATCATCACTCATTTATTTTACTAGCAAAGGTGAAATGGACTATATTTTGAAAAATTTCGGTGGCTCATATTACATAGGTGCTAATGACTTATATGAAGCTGGAAAGTGGAGTTGGTTTGATGGGAAACAAGGTATTAACTTTGACACTGTTAAAACTTTCATTGATAGAGATGTGGCTAAGGGGTGCTGCATACATTTTAAATCCAAGTAGAGCTTCATAATTTACAAGCATACCAAAACATATCTTCCGTATTTGAGTGAATTTCCAAAGTTTTCCTCAAAGAATGCAGAAATTCCACTGTCATTTTTGTATAGGGAAATGGGAGCACCTCAATGTGAGCATATCAGCTGTAACAGGGATTTTGACACTTGTTACTGCTTTGCTTCCAAATCATTTGAAAATATACTTTGTGACTCATATGCTAACTGGAACTTGCTCACTGTTAAAAATTTTACAGAAATGAAATATGTACAGAGTAAAATGAGAGATAACTCCACAAAATGGAGAGTTGGTGCAAGTAATTTCATTCAAAGGCAGAAATTTCAATGGATTGAAGCAGGAGGTTTGAATGTCCCTAATCCCCCAAATAACCAAGATTATTACTGCCTCACTCTCTCAATGTTTGCCCTTGAAGCATCATTATGCCAAGAATCTCTTAAATATATTTGTTCTTCAAAAATTGACCAAATAATTGATCAAGCAAATTATTTCTAAGTGTAATTGTAGTTAAATAAAATCGAAAATATTTTTAGAGATGTTACAGTGCTGAAATTTCTAATTATATAAAGAATTTTTCTGCATTTTAAAAAATTTGAAAAAATGTACTTAAAGCTTGGCAGCCAACTATCCTGATTGGCTACTTAATTTTTTTGCTGAACTTCAAAGTAGAGATGAGTGTCATGTGTTAATATCATAGCATTCCAATTGTGTGTAGTGAATTACACAATTTTTGTGGTTAGAGTTAGAATTTAAAACAACATTAATGTTATACAGATAACATGTATTGTATAAGTCAAATAACTGTTTCTGAATCAAAACTAAGAGATTTCACATGCAAAATATTAAAACTAATTTTTACATGTTTCATGAAAAATTTGATACTACCCAAATAAAATTGAAGAAAATGACAAAATACCTAAGAATTCTTAATCGGTTATAGAAATGATCTATGACATGAAAAAACAATTGAGAAATATATATTTTTTCTTACAAAAATAAAATAGCCATTATTGTGGTCTAATGTGGTAAAATTTCATTTATTGCAATGGTTTCCTTAAAGAAACAGATTTTATAATGGTTAGCAGTAAAGTTTTTTCCCCGCAGTGAAAATAGTTTTACAAAACCTGTACCTTGCTCATCTCTACTTCAAAGTCTGGCATAGGGAAATTTTGCTATTACTTGAGCTAGTTATATTTTCTGTAATCCAATGAAATTATTAAATATCACTTCCTTATGAAAAAGAATTCATTAGAAATGTTGTGAATATTTCCCACAAAAATTTGAAGAAATATTATTTCTAGTACATGCAAGAAAATTGTGATAAATTTCAGTATCCATACAATTGAATACCTACATGAAGTAGAGGAAATGTATCAGAATCAACTGAATTTAGCAAATTTTTCACTGGATTAAAGGATATGTAGAGTGAATTCGAAATACTAAAAGGTTGGTCAAAAATGAATTTGTTCAATTCAAATTTGCCAAAAACATTTTGTCAGTAAATGACATCAAATAGAATTTGCTATTTCCAATATGGCAAATAGCCATAGGTGCCACAAGAACTTCAAGTAATCCCTATGACACCTGCTCTGTTCATTATTAACTACTGACAACAGGTAATTCACAAAAAACAAAGCAAAATTGAAGAATGTGTTAATGAAGACATCAAAAGAAATTGGAATTTTTTTTGGCTGTATGTACTAAAATGCATAGAAATTTTTTAATAAAGCTGTTTAGAACTTATATTCACAAAGTGGTTGCCACTTGAGGGCCACTCAAATTGGTTTTTAAACATTATTTATTTTCCAATAATTGAAAATCCCTTTCCCCAATTTTAGGTACTCATATAAATGTAATCCCAAATAAATTTGAAATTTCATCTGCTCACATATCATATGATTTTTGCAAACAGAAAATTGCAAAAAATCTCTCCAGGAAGGTACAACAGTAATTGACACAAAAGGTTAAATTTTCTTAGGCATAATACATTTTTTCAATATTTAGAAATTGTATAATAAAGTTGCTACTATAGGTCAAATTTGAATTTGCAATGATCAAGGCATCCAAAAGTATGACTTTAAAATATTCAAATATAGCCTTACATATGACCTTTACATTTTTAATGACCCTTTTCTACTATCAAAATTTCAAAAATGTAACATACTTTAGTCTTTAAGTTGAAATAAATTATTGAAATATTTCCAGATAATGCTTTGGGAAAATTCTTAGTCCTGAAGATTTATTTAACATAATTAACATTTAATGACAACTTAGAAGCCTGGGTTACACTAATGGAGATATGTAATCATGACTACTTTGATGAATTTCAAAAAATCAGATGACATTTTTTCCATAGATATTGTGGTATAACTGCATCAAATATCTATTTTAATTTCAACATTAATGAATTTAGTTCTTTTGTAAACTGTGCAAATATTAGCTTAATTATTTCGAGTAAATTATTACGCAGTATTTTTGTTAGCTTAAAAGGTTATTGTACAGAATCTGTTTTATTTATTCATGTTATCAACAGTGTACTAATGTTTGATTTATTCAACAGTTTTGTTTTTATAAATATGTGTGATTTATTCATTTTGGAGTAGCAGATATTTTCAGTAAATCCTTTTTAATTTATTATCTTGACTTTAATTTTATCAAATGTGTTTCTAATTTTTCAACTGCACCATTAAAGGACACCCATTCTGCGGACAAGCCGGTTAATGGCCATCCTTTAACTAGATTAAGCATATGGTTATGGCACTTATACTGCTATTTATCCATAAGGAAATTTATTATTATTGCTTTCACCTAAATTGCATGAGATGAGAAATGCAGTGAGCTTAGGTTATTTTACTTAGCACTTAGGTTCACCACTTGCAGCCAAGAGTTAGGGCTTCTTGTTTCTTAATCTAATTTGGGCTTTAGTCGTATACAAATCTTCCTAAAGTTTATGTGTATTGGGTCAGGTGAGAGTGGCCACTCTTCCCTAACATGATCTCCTGTTTACTTTTAACTTTAATTAGGGTAGAGTATAATAGCAGGAGGAGTTAGTTAATTTTGTAGAATCCATCAATCCATGCATCAACTTGAATTTCTTAATAAGATAGAATAGTAGAAACTTTTGCTGATTTCTCACCAAGGCTGCAATATCTTGAATTTTAATGGTTCTTCATCAAAATCAAGGATTTTAACAGGGTTATGGTTTGATTGAATTTTATAAGTTGGTTACTGCCATATATCTAGTATTTTCAATAAAGAGGGATATCTGTTATATAGAATAAAACCTAAAAAAGGAATACCACAAGAAACTGATTATTTGCAGGGATACATTAGGAGAATTTTGTTACTCATAGCAATCAATATCCCCTTGTAGGTTTATTAATTGAATGTCCTCAGCAGCAAAAATGATGATCACCCAAAATACACATAGGGTAAATGTAGGAATACGAAACCATTTACCTCATTTATGTAATTTACATAAACAGGAATGCAGATACACTCCAATCTGTTCTACGAATGTCATCATCGATTTTTATGTATATCTAATTATGATAATATTAGCTAAATTTTGAATAATTAATGAAATAATTGGCTTAATGACGTTAGAGCTATATGGTCTCTTATTACCTTCCTATGTAGGTAACATGAGACTGTTTGATTTTCAACCTAAATCTCAGGGAGTTGCAGAGTAAAATATATTATATTTCAAATACATATACCTGAAAGAATTGCACTTTCTAAAATATTTGGGTTTGAACAAAGTCAAAATAAGTCTAAATGTTAATAAAAGTTTTAATAATTTTGATCATTTCAAAATTAATGCCATATTTAAATGATATTCAATGTGCAATATTATAATGCCAATACAGTTCTTAAAAATGATATTTTTAATCTTAAAATTTACAAAAAGAAGAACAAATGAAAACTGTGGGCTCGTAGCACCTGCGCATTGTATTGATTGAATGTTCTAACTTAGTGTCAAATTACGAATTCTACACTATACACAATGTGGATTGACCTAAACAGTAGTTATTCACCTCATAATATTATTACGAAAAACATTTTTGCAGTATACCTCTACCACTACCTTGGCAAATTCGATTAATTTTCTTAGAGAATATGGATTTTTGACAGAATGCTTACGTTTTATATATGCATAAATGACAATAGGGATGATATATGCAACTGTAAAGAGACATTGTTAAAAATCAGTGCTATTGTGCGTTTTACCCCTATAATTTTGTATTACCAGCTGTCACATATTCCCTCCTTTTAACCTATATTTTGAAATGAAACCATAAATGTAAGCAGTGTGAAAATTCTGTGAGAATTTCATTGAAAAGTTCTCCACATCAAATTTTGCTTTACAAAAAATCTGATTGCAAGATGTCACTGACAAATATATTTGATCAAAAATTAATTGAGAATCCAAGTGCTTTCAAGTATATAGATAATTTTGTTTAAATGAAATGCTGGTTTGCATTGGGAAGTTTCATAGCAATGTACTATTTTGAGACCTAATAGGACCGAAAAGTGGGGAATAATTTTTTCAGGAAGGGAACATCTCCCTAAAAATGGCAGAAATGAAACAATGATTATGATACAGTCTGTTGTATATATTTCACAAAAATTGAAAAATAACACTGATTACTGCATCACAATAAGCTCAAAACTTTCACTTTACAATTATGAATCAATATACTTCCTAGTTTAAGATCATCAAAAAATATAAACTACTTTTATCATTATTAAGCAATGACAGTAAATAAATGCTTAAATTTTGAAAGTTTTTGTTGTAATATTTTTCTTATATTTATGTTATTTTTGTCTCTTTGTAATTATTTAAATTTTAATAAATTCTAGTAGCATTAGCAGTTGTAGATTTAGGCGAAATTCATGTTTGGACTAACCACATCATGTTCAGCCTGGCACAGGCCAGAATCATTTGGCTCAATTTATTATCTATGTCAAATTATAGAAAAGTTTAGCTAATTTAAGTATAAAGGTGTGTTCTTCTTATTGAAATTCATTGGCACATTTAAGTTAAAAATGAAATTTTTTGGGATGGGTGATAGATTTTTCTCTTCTCCTACAAAACAATGCTTTCATATTTTGAAGTTAAAATATTTGAACTTAAATATCGGCGTTTTGTGAGTTTCTCCCCTCCTTGAAAAAAGTAATCAATCTGAAATAGCCAACCTACTTGAGTTATAATATCATTGACATTAGCCTACTTTTTATTAGCCATAAATAAGCAAATTGACAATCAAATATTATCAAAATTTCCTAAGAGATAATAAAATTCGATAGTGGGAACATCTCAACAAGCTAAATAAATAGGCCTCTTTTACAAAAAAAACGTACTATATAAATGCCTACAATGTACACTTAGGAGCTACTACTGCTTATGCAAATATATTGATGATAGCAGCTCATTTGCAGGATTATTATATTCAACTCCATCTGCGAGTGTCTAGCATACCAAATCTTGTTTGAGAAAATACTGAAGAAAGGAATTTTCACAATAATTTATTTTTATTATAATATATTATCTTCTAACCTAACAGAATTAAGGGAAATAAATAAATTCAAGATAATATCGTTAAAGATGCTAACATTTTGAAATATTTTAGAACTTTATTATTGATTAGATTCTAAAAGATTTTTAAATACTTCGTCATAGTCTTACTTCAACTTTAATGCATCCACTTATACATGTAGCTCAGACTAGATGCTAATTTATCAAAATAATAATTATAACATTAACTCCTACCCTAACCAAAGCCATATCCCAAACGATAACCCAACCACAACCCAAAATCTAAATATAAGAATAAGCTAGGCTCTGCCCTAATCCTAATTTTAACACAAACCATAAATTTAGCATTATACCGGATATTCTTCATTATAGAAGAGTGGATTTATTGAAAATAAATTCATTTTGTATTATATAGAAAATATAACTATGTGAAAAGATGCTGTGTAGATTGACTAAACTCCGTAGATCTTTTAATTGCTTTGTAAACCAAGAAAAGCCCACAAATTAGGATATTAATAGCAGTATGTTATAATTATTTTTTAATTGATACTGAAAATTATGTAAATTGAAATTCCAAAGTGTGATTAAGCAATTATAATTGCAATTAAATATCAATTTTGAATTTAATATAAAGTATTACCTAATGCAATTGAAGAAGCGCTTTTTTCTGATCCAATCACCGCATATATCCTTGTTTTATTTTGCAGAATTCCCACAATGTGTTTAATTGCCAAACTTTCACTTCCATTATCAAAGAAGTATTGAAATCTGAAAGTGTAATTCCTCAAATGGTCAAAACGTGTATGCAAGAGATCTTCTGCAATCTTGGCTCCTTGGTATACAGATCTATTTTCATTTTTGCAAATAAATACGATTAATATATCCGATGATAAAATGCAATAGAAGTTGACACAAACAAACACCCACAAACTCGAAAAGATCATGCTGGTTTGTTTAATTCATAGGAAGGGAATGATTGGCTAATAAACCATCGAATGGAATTAATCAAAATGCAATGTCCAATAGTGTTTCTCTTGTGTTCAACCATTCAATTGCATTTGATTCTTATAAATTTTAAAAGCTTCATTTGCTGCAGGCGAATTGTCATTGGAAAAAGAGTCGGTAGTGACACCATTATTGAAGAAAGCTAAGCTTGATTTTGATATTTTAAGAAACTATTGCCCAGTTACAGTTAGCATCAGTACTAGTTTACTAAAGTTAATGGAAAGAATAGTGTTAACCTACTAGCTTAAGTATTTAGTTGATAATATGTTACACACGGTTTGTCAGTCAGCATATAAGACATACCATTCATGTGAAACTGCACTCACTAAAATATCGAATGATAGGTTGACTAGCCTTGTAAATTATCAATGTGTTTTGTTGATTATGTTGTAAATTTCTTATGCATTTGACACATTAGATCATCATATTTTATTAGAAGGATTAGAGCAAAAATTTGGTGTCAAATCATATGCATTGAGCTGGATTAAATCCTATTTATCTGGACAAATACAATGAGTTAAAATTGATAATTATTTACCATCTTTTCTAAATTTGAAATATGGATCAGTGCTTGGGCCAATCCTTTTTATTTTGTATATATCACCACTTTCTGATATAGTGCACAATCATATGCATGCTGATGATTCACACAACTGTACTTGACGTTCTCTCCTAATTTACTTTTTGCAACAAAATTGCATCGCTTGAGATATGCTTAGATGAAATCAGGCTTTGGATGGTATGAATTTTTGTTGACAATAAATCATCTTCAAGATAATATGTTGCAAATCGCAAAAAAAAGAAATAAAACTTCTAAGTTCATCTACATAACTTCACATTGGCAATTTTGTAATTCATCGCAGTATTGAGCTTGAGTTAAACATTGATGCATTGTTTAACAATAACTATTGTCGTACATATCAGAACAGCTTGTCACAGTGTAAATTACCATATTTACAAGTTATTTGAAATGTGCATATATTTGGATCACAATGCAACTAATAAACTTGTGACCAGTTTTGTTCTTTCTAGATTAGATCAAAATAACATTCTTTTATATGAAATTCCCTGGTATCATTTAAAAAAGGTGCAGAAAGCGCAGAATGCTGCTGCACGATTGATATATTATAAACATCACAATGAACACGTGACTCAAATGTTTCTTGAATTACATTGGCTCCCTATAAAACATGGGATTGGTATACAACTGTGATTATTGTTTTGAGCGTCTCAATAGAATGGCTTTAGAATATCTAATTGAAATATTCACCCCTAATGATATATCATCTGATATTTTTATTCGCTTTTCATCAGATTTGCTCTATCAACCTATACCTGTAAGTTCTCAAAGATACAGTAAGTTTACTCGCTCATTTTGCTCCTCTGGTCTGTCAGTTTAGAATAGATTATCTTATGACATTCTTGAATTGTCCTCTCTTGCTGCATTTAAGGCCTATTTAAAAACCCACTTGTTTAATGGTGCCTGCGAGAATCTTGTGTTGTAGCCAACACTGTATAAATTTTGTGTAATATTATGAGTCAAAATCTATATATTTTTGCTTAAGAGTCAAAGCAAATTCATTGCTCAATTTATACAAAATTCTACAAACTAACACATGACAAAAAACTACAAATTTATATGTACAATATATAATAATATAATCAATGTTTGTGTAGGCTCTCAATGTAAAATGTATGTTTCGAATGCATGAAGTGTATTACTGGCCCTTAATGTATATTGTTTTATTAGAAGAAACTGCTTCAATTTTTTTCTAAATTTTTTATAGTTTTTTTCTATTCGCGTTTCATAATATAAATTATTCCACAATTTAATTGATATGATGAAAGCCATTAGAATTTTTATCCAAACACAGAAATTTTTGCGATCGCTCATTTAATTTAATATAGTCATTAAGAAAAAGGAGAGATGTTTGTAGAGATTTGAATTTAATTAAGATAGATAGCATATGCAGATGAATTTGGTAGAACAGAGATAATATTTTATATTTATTACGATATACTGATTCTTCACCATGCTTTTGTGCAAAGCTTGGAATTTTTATAGACCAGTTAAATGTCTTTGATAGAAGCATACAATGTTTCGAATTTAGGTTAGTTAAAAGAAAAGAACAGTATTGAAAATGAGACAAACAGAAAGCATGTATCAGTTGTTTATGATAATTGCTTGATATTACATACATAAAAAGTCTATAAACTACAAAACACATTCACAATAACTATACAATATATTTACAAAATTATAATAGATTATTTGCACACTGTATATTTTCTATAATTGTTACTTCCCCGAGTGTGTTCTGGATTTGTAATAAAGATTTTTTAAGTCTTTTCTTAAAATTTTTTAAATTGGATGAATTATAAATAATTTTACTTAAATTATTCCACTTAATTGTGGTAATATATGAGAATGAATTCGGAAAAATACTATACAATTTTTTTACTTCGTTTATTAGAAACAATATAATTGCTTAGAAACTAATGAATCTCGTTGATGATAGTACTGATACATGATGCATAATGATTGAAAATCAATAGCATATATGGCAGAAAGAATATCATAATCAATTTTAGTGTGATTAATGGACTCATACTTTGGAATGTAATTTAGAGTGCAAACAGTCCAATTGTACATTTTTTTAAGTGAGATCTTTTGTTTTGCTGTTAGATTATAAAATAGAAAACTGCAATATTGGAAATGACTAAATATAAATGCATTAATCAATTGCTTGTGATACATTTTCCCTATATCTCGAACATGATATTACATTTTTACTCCATTGGCCATCTTCCTAATCTTACCATTGAAAAATTGATGAAATGTTTAATGCTTATTTAACTCAACTCCTAAGCATTTTACACAATCCGTTTGTTGTATAAGAGTATCTAGAATTTTGAGAGTATTCTTTTCAGAAGTTCCGGCAAGTGTCTGGGATGAAATATTACAAACTGAGTTTCATCTACATTAATTTTTAATTTATTGACAGTGAAATAATTTATTAGGCATTCAACATCCTTCTGCAAAGATTTTCCAGATGTAATTACATTCTTTCCTGTATTTATGAGACAAGTATCATTGGCATATTGATATACTATAGAATCTTTAGTATATAATGATAGATCAATTATATAGAGCGCAAAAAGAATAGGCCCCAACACAGTACCCTGGGGTACTCCTTGATCTAGATGAACATACTTATAGAAAACACTATTTATTCTGACTCGTTGTAGATGATTCTCTAAAAAGCTCATGATAAAATTTACAGCATTTATTCCAAATCCCTTCTGCAATAATTTTTTTTTCAAAATTTGAAAATTCATTGAGTTGAAAGCCTTTCTCAAATCTAGTAATGCAACTGTACACGTTTGTTTTTTTGCCAAATTTAAATTAATTTTTTCCGTAATTGACAAAATAGCATCCGATGTACTGTGACCCATACAAAATCCAAATATATTATTTGAGAGAATTTTGTTTTCGGCAATATATTCATACATTTGAATGGAAATAAACTTGTTGAATAGTTTTGAAAATGGATGAGTAATTAAAATATGTCAATAATTTGGTGCTTCTAGCTGATCGCCATTTTTATATACAGGGGAGACATCAGCTTCTTTCAGTGTTTGAGGGAATTCATTATCCATTATACATTGCTTAAAGGCTAAAAGTAAATAATCTCCAAATATGTGCAAATGGTTTTTTTAATGAAGGATGGTATCCTGTTAGATCCTATCGATTTATTTTTATCAATTTTTATTCAATTTGGAAAAAAGGGTGAAGAGAAGCTTTCTTCTTATTGTGGAAAGCTTCTCTCATGTCTGCTAATTCCGTAATGCCAGTAAATATATCGTCAATAATGCTCTCGCAGAGTGGGAGAGAAACACGCCATTCATTTGCATGAAGCTAAGGCAAGAATAAAAGAGGAGTTGTGTTTGTATGCAAATTGAAAACAATCAAAAGTGTCTGCCATGCAATTGATATAAACTTTGGAATCAAAGAATCCCACCATCAAAATTATAGTAGATCAATTACATTTCTGATTGGACTGAACATTTTCAAAAGTGAAAAAGTTTCTCTATCTTTAGACACTGATTAGATATATGCCAATGAAACTACTCAAATTTTTGTGTTATGGTGACAAAATGACCCCTTTCAGTAATGAATCTCATTAAATTTTCCAGTGATATTCTTGTTATTTATTTCTATGCCTTTCTTGTAAAATGCTTTTGATTCTGATTGTGATCTTTTCAATTAACATATATCTTTATGAATATAACACAATTCACAATTGTGGATTTCTTCTACAAACAAAAAATACTTCAAATCTCCATGATATTTTTAAAGGAATGTTATCATAAAATGCTCTGCAACTATGTGATTGCTGCAATAACATAGACCATTTGAGCATGACCTTCATTACTAGATTCTTTTATCATTTCAAAGTTCAAATACAAAGACACGTCTAGTAATATTATTTCTACTGGCTCAAATTCTTACTGGATTTTTGAGATAAATGACAGAGAATTAACGCATTTTGTTTGTGAAACCTGCTCTACATAATCTGTGTATTTGAAAAGCAATGCCTTTCATTTCTTATATTCAAAAAATGTAGGATTGACGTTTTGTTTATTAAAATATTAATATATTCAAGTAATTAATATAATGACCATTACAGTATATATTTTGTAAATTGTATACAAATTGTAAGGCTGTGATATCCTTTATTACTGATGTTCATTTAAGAGTGGTAAAAATATCAAATAATTAATCTGGCCTAAAATTCAAGTAATTTAAAAAATAATTAGGAATTTAAGCTTAGCAAGTTTTGCTCCTCAATTTTTAGTTGCTTCTAGGATCTCTGCATATTAAGATATAATCCTGTTTTCATCTTGTGTGTTATTTGAAAGTGTGAAGATAATGTGTCATCATTGTTTAAACACTGAGATAAAATGAGTACATTGATTTGCAAATTATTTTACTTTAATAATAAATTTGAATTTTTGTGTAATATGAAATGAATGATGGTACTCCACCCCACCATAATTGGCACTTCTGCCTTATATATCAAATTTTTTGTATAATTCTTAATAATGTTAATATTTTATGCTATTCTTGTTGGGGTTTTTCTAAAAATAGTACTTTTAAATGAAATTGGTGTAAATGAAATGTAAATGTTTTAAATAAATTATTGAAAAAAAACTATCAAGCAAACACTTATTGCAATAGAATTAATCTGAAGAAATCATACTTAACAGCTTTCTCTGATAGGTTTTCAATTAATGATAGTAGTCCTAGTGAAGAAGAATCATTTGAACTCAAACCTGATACTTTATACAAACCTCAAAGGTAAAAGTTTACAAAAATTTTTAATGAATAATATTCGTTTAATTATTTATTCATTTTATCTAAGTCTATTTTGAAAGTCTTCTAATCCAATTTATTCTGTAATATCCTCTACCAGGCATTATCACTGTTTATCTACTGTTACTTTATAATGTTAGCTGTGTTATTGCGGGTAAGGATTTACTTTTTGTTACTGCTTGACTAGTTTCTTCTAACAGAGAAACTTTTATCTTTGCGCAACATTATTTCTTTTGTCTTTTTGTAGTCATCCTGTTCTATCATGGCTTTTGCTTTTCTTTCAGTATGTAAGTATGACTTATACTCATGGAGGAATGTCTTCGCCACCTTAACTTCCTTTGGTAGTCTCCATTGTGGGAGGACCATTGGTATTGCGACAGTTTCTGGTGGTGTGCAGATTAAGATTTTTGTTTCAATCTCTCTTTCTATATGTCAATATGAGCCTTCTGTGATTGATGCTGTGCTGTGGCTAAACCTATTGTAGCAGGGTAATTCATCTTGGATTTGGAAATTGTATCCCTGAATGCCTGTTTCAATCCCCTTTGGCTTAGTTTTAATAGTAATTCTTCTTTGATTTCCACTTTTGATGTGATGCATTCAATGTCTATAGCCAATTGATTATATGGTCTCAATAACTCTTTCAGTTCTGTTCGTGTGAACGCTTCAGTAAACATAAGTTTCATCATTGCCACTGTTTTTTCTTTCTTTTATATCTTTTGATTCTTTTGTAATTTTAATTTCAACCAGGAAATGCTTGTTGTCTGTATTTATCCATTCTATTGTCTTGGCTGGACTGATCTCTCCCCATTTCTTGATGTTTATTCTATCAATTGTTTGTTGTGTTTTGTGGGATAGTAGTAATCTGGATGATGTTAGTAATTGTTCCTCTTCTAGCATTTCTGCTTGGGACTTTGTTACAATTTCACAGACTTCTACTTGTTTGGTGATGCCCCCTCGTTTCATCATCTTGGCACTTCGAATGATTTTCATAAATGTGCAATGGGGACTATCTCATTTGTAGCATTCCATTTCGTGATTGAGAGTCTTCTGCACTTTTTTCTGCATTAGCATTTTTCGGATTTCAGCTGTGCTTGCAAGTTTCCTTTTAATAATTTTCTTTGTTGTGAGCCAAGGTTGGTTTTGGAGTTGCTTTATCCATGTCTCAGACGTTGCTCCCCACATATACTTTCTCATTGGCTTGTCAAATTTCATAATCTTGCTGGGGCATATCCCGTCTTGTTTGCAATGCTTATTACTGACATCTTCCCTAAGAGATTTTTGGTCATTATTATTCTGCTCAGTATTTTTTCCATTTTTTGCACTGGTTTTTCTGATCAATTTGGTGACTCTAGTTTCCCAGTGTGACCTTTTAGTGTAGCATCATCCAAAATAATCAGAAATAAGCTGCAAACATCGCAGAAGAGAGTAAGATCGAAAAGGAGTTGACTAAAAAATATTATAATCAATTAGTTGCTATGATTTCAGATTAATTTGTAAAATGCAACCAAGAATAAAATATGTGTCAAAAAAGAGATAATTGTATCTGTTGATAAAAATACTTTTGACAAAACGATGCTTATGTTATTATATCACTGCCATCTTGGAAGAAGTTTGAAATTTGAATCAACAGGTACTTCTTTTGAAATACTATAAATACATTGAAACTTACTGTAAGAATTTGATAAAGAATTTTACTTAGAATTCTTATTTTTCATCTTATTAATGGTTTGATTATTTAATACGATGTTGAGCTAATTGAGTGGTGTTTAGTAGTGGTCTGGATACATCACAGGGAACGATTCTAGGGTCCCTGTGCCAGATCATGAAAGTGCACTTATGTTAGGTGTAGGGGTTTTCTCTCAATTGGCCGACTAGCATTTCTCTTCTACATGTATCAGATAACTAATTGTCAACAAATGGTTGGATAACCAAGCCTTAGGAATTATCTTAATATTGTTTTAGATCTAAATTGATGACCCATAATCAACTGATATAATGACTGTACTTGTAGTAATTATAAATGTAGGTTAGGAAGTTGTTTGAATAGAATTTATATAACTAAGCCAATATATTTCAGTAATGGCTACATGTAATATTGAATGAACAACTAGTGTAACATCCTCCACCTGGCATATTTGCACTGTGTATTATTGTTGATAATTATCACTCAGTAAATTGCTGGTGAGGAGTTGCTAAGTTATTGAACCGCCAAACTTTTCCTTTTTAGTTAACTAGTTAAGTTAATTGAATATTAATGTAACATCCTCCACCTAGCTTGTTATGCCGTGTCTAATCACTGTTAAGGGATGCTTAGTAAACTGCGGGTGAGGTGTTACCCATTTGTTGAACCATCAGACTTTTCTCTCTTATTAACTAGTTATGTTAATTAAGTAATCGAGTATTAACCATCACTGTTTAGATGACTGGGCAGTATGATGTTTCCTCTGCAGTTGTTCCATGGGCTCCTGCCCGAAGCCGATTTCCACAACACAGCTCCTCCTCTTCTGCAACGATGGTTGAGTCCACATCACCATCTCAGCTCAACTGGGATTAGTTATGTGTGCCTTACGTTAGCTCGGTGTGTGCACTCAAGTAAAGTTGTAACTGACTTAAACTCAGAGTTGTAAAGTGTTTGTTGTTTTTATTTAATAAAGCAACCGGGCATTGACACTAACTGCATGTAATAAAATATCTAAAATGGCCATTACTGTAAAACTATCAGCTTAATTATTCAACTAACAAACGTGCAGTTTCCTATACCTACATTTAATAGTGTTACATGTGAGGTCATTTATTGAGTCAATTATAGTCGAGT